>CAJNOQ010000375.1:0-53184 GCA_905250885.1 Didymodactylos carnosus | reverse complement strand
AATACATGGCATGGTGGTTTGAATATCAAATATATGAGTGTAAAGTGGTATCGTAGTTGTTGTACTTGACTCTTTTGAACAATTTCGTAAACGCCATGTTCGAGTAGAAGATGATAGACGTTGATTCATTGGGTGTCGTTTTTCATTCATTAAATGTTTATTAACTTGTTGTTGCTCAGATAGGATGTCAATCCAATATTGATTGTGTTGAGCAAAAAAAATAATGGAATCTTGTTCATATTTGGTGAGCGAAAGCAGTTGACGTAATGCAACTAGCGAATAAACAGAACTCTCTGGCATAGTCGTTGACAGTTGTGGCGAGTCATCAGTGCTCACTGCTGATAATCGTTGTTTGTCGACTGGATGTAACAGAGGCACTAATGGTGTAGTTGTTTTGTCATCATGTTTAATAAAATACAACGGAAATAAATCACGAAGATTATGCTGAAATAACGACAATGAGTGAAGTCAGAAATTACGATTATGTAAACCTTATAGCTCATTCTCTTCACCATCGTTGCTTTCGACAAGAGCAAAATGAGGATGTACAAATTCCCTAATTCAGAGAAGTAAGACTAACGAGGAAAGGTCACAAAGTGTGCAATCGCTTTTTGCTTGAACTCTAGTGGACAATAGGTAATCGACTACGCTAAATTCGAATCTGACATCGATTTGTGCTGCTAGGCCTCTAGAGACCGAGTTTCTAGAAAACCAAGTTTTCATTAACTCTAAAACTAACCAAAACCTTTCTTAATAAGACACGATTATAGGCCGCAAATTTCTGATTAAAATGAGATATCTCCCAGCTCTACACGATCTTTCTTTGCAAAGTTATAGAATTTACACGAAAAGCCCTAAATGTTCATCGTTAGCTCAAAGCTACAGAAATAAGAAATTAATTTAGGGCTTTTCGTGTAAATTCTATAACTTTGCAAAGAAAGATCGTGTATAGCTGGGAGATATCTCATTTTAATCAGAAATTTGCGGTCTATAATCGTGTCTTATTAAGAAAGGTTCTGGTTAGTTTTAGAGTTAATGAAAACTTGGTTTTCTAGAAACTCGGTCTCTAGAGGCCTAGCAGCACAAATCGATGACAGATTCGGATTTAGCGTAGTGGATTACCTATTCTCCACTAGAGTTCAAGCAAAAAGCGACTGCACACAATAATAGTATCTATAAAACTACGACGAAGCCAGAATCTATCTCTGTGCAATAAAAGACTATCAAATTCGTCTATGTCACTCTTTTAAACTATTTCTTCTCAACAGCAATAAAACAGACTCGACTACTTTTCTTAATGTTCCCTTCTTAATGGACTCTGCTGAATTACTATTATCAGCAAACAGTAAAGGAAGTTTAAATGCTTTATATCTTGCTCTTTGTGCAGCAATAAACAATGACTTAAACAGCTTTTTTTATCAACGAATTTTCTAAGACATGTAACGTAAAATTAGTCACTTTCTGTACGAAAAGAAAGAGATATAATTTTTATTTTGCTTTCCGATAGATCACTTACTTCATAAACGTTTTCGTGACTCCACACATAGATTGTTTCTGTTCCTCGAATCTGTACACATTTTTCTATGTGATATGGTAGAGGTGTTGAAACATACCCAGCTGTGACCAGTTGTTCTTGCGATGTGTTATTAATATCGCCTATCAAATTTAATTCTGATATTTTTCTCATTGACTTATACGCATCATATAAAACCAAACAACCTGATTTCATTAAAAATAAGTAACATTTTCGTCTTTGTTCTGTTGTTTGTTCACTATTTATTCTTGTTTCAAGACGACAACCAAATTCGACACCCAATTCATTAGTATCATTCAATATCTCTGTTGTTGTTTCTTCTTCCTCTTCTAGTTCTTCGTCGGTTGTATCCTCTTCGATAAAGTCACCATCTTGATCGTCTTCAAGAAACAACGGACAAACAGAGCTTACTGTCGATTCATTTTGGCAAACATAGTCTGCTGAAATAACTTTGATTGGACTGGAATCAAGTGGAATTTTTAAAATAAATGAATATACAAAATTATCAGTACTAATGAATATCAATAATTTACGATTTGTTAACTGGTAAGTGTATCCTTGTTTTGGTTCTTGTTTTAAATTAGAAATTTCAATCATATGTTCGATGTTTATTAAATTATTTTTCGATTTATTTTCATCTTCACCAGGTGAACTTAAATTGACATCTCTCGCCTTTGATGATAAATCTGGTTTTTGTTTTTCGTCATCTAAATATGAATACACGTAGTATGAGATCATTTTTATCACCATCACCATGCTTTATATTTACTCTGATCAGTTATCATTTCTGCTTGATTTGATTTTGTTTTGTCCAACGCTTTCATTATATTCTTTATTTGTTGTGGTTGTGGTTCCTGTGATGGAGATGATGAAGGCGCTGTCGGCTTCTTTTTCTTTTTGTTTTGTAAATCTATAAAATGTGAAATAGAAAATCCGTGATATTTAGAATATGAATCATCTTCCACTTGCACAACGGATCCTCCACCTGATGATTTATCAAATGTTTCCTCTTCGTCTTCAATAAACGCTGATTTTTCATAGAATGATGTTGGTTTGTGATAATCGTCTGTCGTATACATATATGGAAATATTGGCTGCTGTTGATGATCATTTTCATATCCACGACTACTAAGCATTGTTGTTTGAGAAGAGGGTGTCGATGAAATTTGGCGCTTTACCGTAATACCAATTAGACAACAAGTGTTTGTATTTGAAACGTGGGAAAGACAAAAAATAAGATAAACATCGGGTGAATACGATTGTTTATCAAACATTGTTAATGCTAATGGAATAAGTGCTGTTTGATATTTCGTTGTTATTGGATCAACCGAGTTTATCGATATTGTGCAGCACGAACTGTAATAAAAAATACAAATTAATAGAAAATAGGGAATAGACAAAAAAAACAGAATGTGCAAACCTGACTGCATGATCAAAGTCCATAACAGGTTCACTCAGCTTTTTAACAACAGGTTTAAATGACAATAATGTATAAATATCGAGCACACAGTTTATGTCACACAAACGAATTAACCATTGTTCATCCATAAACAATAGATATCGATTAGATATCAGTTCATTTGATTTAATTAACCATTTTGTGTCTGTATCGTAAATATTTTTTCCTGGCTGTGTGGCACACGTTGTTCGTATTGGTACATTTTCTGTAAATTCCCCTTTGACGAATGGACAATTTGGTGAATGTCGTTCATGTTCAGATGTTGGCATATCTAACGGCTCCCAGCATACTAAACACACTGTGCACGCAAAACATAGTGCTCGATCATCATTATCTTTCAGTCCTGAGTAATAAAAACCCGCCGCCGCCATAGCTTCCTAAAACAAAAATCAATATTATCTCATGTCAATCTCAAGTGACAGCTTGAAACATACTGGTGATAACCAACGACACGATGAATGTGGCCAAAGTGAAAATGTACTTAAACGTGTTGCTTCACTCAGCATGGGTTTCTGAGCACCTTTAGATGATAGTGTTATCTCACCAGGTGTTATTACTGTTATATGTTCAAATGACGATGATTCACTACTTGAGTTTTCTTTACTTGTTGAATCAGCATCATCGCCAGAATTATTCTCTGGTATCTGTTGTTGACAACGTGTTAAATAATCATATAATAAGCCAATAACAACAAAACCAGGTGGTGGCTGTTTCTTCACTAGTTTTGACAGTCGAATTGTATCTGAACATATTTTTATTAATAGCGGACAATCATAACTAAATGTGATGATTTGCCACTGTTGATTAGCGATGGTGCTTGCTGAATTTGATTCGACTTTTTGCCTTAGATAATCATAGAATGTTGTTAAATGAGGTATACTTGATGAATCAATGCTAGTTAGAAACTGAAAAGAAAAAAAATATAGAAATTGTGTCGATATATGTGTACACATTTACGATTGATTTAAGCGATATAATTCCAGTATGCAAGTGGAAATAAATTCATTATAGAATTATACAACTTAACCTATCTAAAAGCACTAAATCAGTTTTGTGCGAATAAAACCTCGGAGATCTGAACTTAGATTTCCAGTAAACTACAGAGAAAGAAGGAAAAACTGATTTAAAATACTTCTGTACTCTATACAGTATTTCAAATGAGACTACCAGATGAGATGTGGTAAAAGAGAAACAGTAAGGAGCAAAGTCTACACCTGTAGTAACAGTTGTGCATCGGATAATGTTAATTCAATTTGAACATTGTTATTATTAATTGATTTTATTGTATTCAATAAATATAGACCTTGATATAATTGTCGAGCATAAATGTGCGTTGATGTTATGAACAAACATTTGTCATGCGATGATATTATTTCAACTATTTCATCTGATTGTGTCTGAAAATAGACAGTTAACAACCTATCAGCATTACACACAAAGAGTTCATTTTTGTTATTTATTCCAATGAGGCAATTGAGTGCTGAATTATAATCAACCGATTTAATGTTAACAACCGGTACTTGTTGAATTTGTTGACTATCCATCCTATTCTAAAGAAATAAATAACAAATCAAGTCGATTACTTGACTTTGTTTACAAAGATATAATTACCAACATCTAAAACTAAATAATATAAAGGAATAATTGAAGACAAACCACACTTACAGAGTTTACACTTTAGCGCAGCGAAAAATAAATAAATTTATACTGTGCTTGACAGAGGGTCCTTTTCTTTCAAAGAATTTTAAGTATAGTATTACGCTCTCGCATATCCTTAAAGTTTCATGAAAATTTTAAGTATTGCCTTATGATTTAAGTTATACACGACAAACTTACAGTAAGATAAATAAAATTTGAATACGACAATACTAGAATTACTGTTTTTAATCATTGATGGAATAAACGAGAGTAAAGTGGATTCCCACTAAAAAATAAATTTTTCACCTACTACTCACTCTAAGGAAAAAACATCCCACTTCCCTTCTGAGAATTCTCACTTTGTTCTTAAAAGGAAGAAAATAACAAAAAACTGACTCATTAACATGAAGAATAAGGAAAAAACATTGTCAGAGCAGTCCCGTTTGGGACTAACTGTGAAACTCCTCCCGACTATTAATTCTTGAGTTTGTAATCAGTAATTGAAAAACGTGATGAACCTCGATAAAGAAAAGATCAACCGGCGGCTAACGGCCTTTTACACGGACCGCGATTATTGAAATAAACGTCGGTTCGTCTGCTGGACTAGCAGCAACCGTCACTTATTTCGATAACCGCGGTTATCCGTCAGTTTTCAATAAAAATCGATGGCATGGATATGATCACTGAGCAAAAGGATAATAACTATTAGCTCCGTAGCAGTTTTAAAATCATAACTATAAACCTTTTACGGCTTCAGGACCATAACGACGAGCACTAGATATTTTAAGATCATAGCTAGAGGCTGTAAAATCGTAAATAAGGCCCTGAATAATTTAAAGATCATTAATTCATACCGAGAACGATTTTAAGGTTAGACATACTCTAGTGAATGTACTTGAGACCAGGTACTTAGACAAGTGCTTGGGTAAGCAATGTCCAGGGTACCGAGAGTATTTTAGAAGTAAAAGAGGCACTTATCAAGTAATTTAAGGGATACAAGTACTTGATTAGTTTGACTAGTACTAAGGAAGTGCAAGCGCAAGCGCAAGTAATATGATAAGTACTTACAAATTGTCTGCGAGTGTTTCAGATAGTTTCTAGGTGCCTTACAAGTATCCGTCACGTCCTTTTCTTCAAGCACTTGGTAATTACTTATCTAGTAAATTTACCATTTTGAGTTAAAATGTGGATCCGCTCTTAATAGTTAGATCTTGCATCATGCAATTGCAACCGGTTCTGTAAGATGCAAGACCTGACTCTTTTGAATGCATTCGTATTCAATTATTCAAAAAGATAATCTTATTAGACGAATTCTTAATAAAAGAAAACTGAATGCTGTTCGCTTTCATCTAATCTCCAACTAACTATAACAAGTAAACCTGTTTGCTTAAAAACTTTATGGCGTATAATATCACAAAGAAAAATAATCCAAAACGACAAATAAACATCTATGTGATATGAAAAAAGAGAGGAAAGACAAGTAAAGCTGTATGTAACCTGACTAAGAAAAGTAAAACGCCAGAGAATGAATAACAAATTCTCTCAATTGTTTCCTATCCGATGCCCCCTTTCGGCACGCACTGTGCTAGTGCGGGCGAAGGATACTCATTTTTCTCTGTATGCACTTGTTACGTAAGACGATATGATGAAACTCTGGCTCAATACTGAAGCGATACTGAAGCAATACTGGTACTGAAGCGAAATTTACAAGTGCCCAAGCACTTGGTCTCAAGTATATTTACTAGAGTAGGGGCTCTAAGGTTATAACTTTCGATCATAACAACTGCCCTTATTTAATTAAGATCATAACTACAGGGAGGGGATGGGATGGGATGAACAAAAAAAAACAAATATACTAGGATTTCCATTCTGGAAAATATTCTCATTAAAAACACTGATATAACCAGAACAGTTCGATGGCAACAAAATGCAAAACAGCAACAATATTTTACGAAATAAGTATTCTTTACTTAAGTTACCACTCAAAGTTTTTGCTGAAACAAATTACCCACATTTATTTACACGTTTTTACTAAAAGGAATCTGAATTATTGTTTGTTTTCTTTAAATTTTACAAAAACAAAATGAGTATCTAATTGGAATTTCGCCGTCTATTCTGTCATTTTCATAATTTAGTGAATAGAAATGAAACTGGACAAGATGACTAAAACTTGTTTGATTCACCAAAATCAATTTGCCAATCGCAGTAAGGAAAGATGGTGTTAGCGGTCACGGTTGCTAAAAGGAGTAAAAGTCCTTGAACTCTGGCAAAAAATTCTTTGATTAATAATATCCATCCTTGCCAAAGGTTAAGATATTAAAGAAATATAGTATATATTAGAAACAATTTATAATGACCATGCCTTAAGAAGTTCCAAGTGTTCATAAGATTTTATACAAAAGTTTGCAAGATTCTTATAAGAGTTCAAAAAAATTTAATCTTATTTTATAAATCAGACTTTCCTCAACATCAACTCATGAATTGAAAGTTTTTTCGAAAAAAGAGAGGATCTTCTTGTCAGAATCTACAAATTCGGACACGATCACCACGTCTTGCAGAAATTGAAAATCCGCTTAAGTTCTTTAAAGATTTTGCCTCTTGAAAATTCTTAATCAAGATCTTGATCAGGACTCACTATACGACTCCGAGTCTGAGTTATGTTGAGGATTCTCTATCAAGATTTTGAAGAGATTTAATGAAGAAAGCTATACTTGTTGTTCTCCCTATCACCGTTTTTGTTTTGCAGTGCATATGCATATTATAAGAACCACTAGGCGCACTGTAAATAAATGAAAAACCTTATCAGGACAGTTCCTTATGGGGCTAAAATGATGAAACTACTTAAAAGTTGTTAAATAGTTTAAGACGATGTGTCCACCAGTTTAGGACGATATGACCACCAGAGGAAGAGGAGTTTAAAAAAATGGCCAAAATCAAGGGTTTTCGAGTATAAACTTCAACTCCTCTTTCTTTCGGGGATATAGGAAGAGTTTCACAAAACTATCAAGTCCGTTATATGGATATAACGTTTGATTGAACAGCTTCGGTATTGTCTGAACGGCACCGTAAGAGCTGCAAACTGATTACTACTATTTTTACAGTATAATACTGCAAAGCTAGTGCTGTAGAATACAGTAGATAAAAACAGCTGAAAATAATACCTTAAGTATCTCCAAAAAATATTGAAGATTTTATCAAGATTCTGTGCAGATATCAAAAATCTGTCAAGATTCTGATTGACTAGTAAATAACTATTGTCTGTTAGAAACTTCAGTGGACTAGGATATATTTTAAATAATTCAAAGAAGGTAAAAGATAGAGACTTACGGTTTCCGATAATGGAAAGAGGACAATTTAACCTATGTAAGCATAAACATTTTCTGAAAACTTTCTGAAATCGATTTTTCGGAGGATTTCTGGAAAACCAGTTCATAGGTCAAAATTTTACATAACAATCGATCGATTTTTTTTCTCCAAATAGATAGTCTAAAGTGTGCTCTACAAAATAAGATCTGAGCAAAAGTTTCATTTTGCTTGGTTCGGGAGCTTGGCGTGACCTCGACACAATGCAGAAACGTGTGGCACATGTTGTTCCAAGAACATCAACTTTGCACGTCCTCAACCATCGTCATAGATTCACTTTGTACAAATATCTGTATAAGATCCATGACTTTCATCATATCTCTAATAGTTTTTATTAAACATTTTTATTACACCTTTTTTTATTACACCTGTTTTTATTACACATGTTTTGACTGTTCGTTGTTCTGCTAGTTTTGTTATCAGCTGCATAAAATAGCTAAAGACTATTCATAGAAAGCGAATTGCACTTCCTAAACCGAGAAATTTGGGTATTATACAATTCTATTGGCGATAAAATAACTTCAACACTGTTAAAAATAAATTAGAAACCAACAACAACTTATTTAATTCAATTTTTTTTCATATGACTCAACAAGAAGCAACTATCCGACTTAAAACACTTCGATTAACATTAAAATTTAATTATTTTGACCGTTCACGTCAATATGATATTTCGTCTTACAATAATCAAAATCAGTTATTCCATCGAATTCGAGCTGATTGTGAACAATTTGTCCGTGATATTTCAACAAAATGTCTTAAAAATCCACGGGAAAATTTGGATAATTATCAGCTCTACTTATACTGTATTCATGAACAAATTCCCCATTTGACATTGATACAAACGTGTTCGGATATCGAGAACAATTGTACGATTGAAATAGTTCTCATTCGAATAAAAAATAAAATTGCCACTAATTCGCTGCAAGAATGTTCATTAACAATTCCTCAACACTGTTCACGCTGTGGCAAATCCATGGTTGGTGATGCGTTATTGCATGCAGTCGTATGTCGGTCGTGTGATCAATTATTTCACGGTAGTTGTGCGCCATATTTTACTCATTATTGCGTACCTGGAGAAGCCGTTCCACAGCCAAAACAAACTAAAGCGATTACACGTACAAGTCTCAAACAAACAGGATCATCAGAGTCATCCATTGATGCACAAATACCTTTTTTCATTAAAAATGAAAATATTTATCGACGAGCTCATATGAAATTAACCACTAGTAGTCTCCACATAGAAACGGGTTCGAAGCAATACTTTTCTTTACCATTAGAAAATGTGCAAAATGTTTATATTGTCCATCAAATTAACAATTTCACTAAGCATAGATTTGAAGTCGTATGTTCTAATTTATTAATATGTATTGGTAAACGATCTGAATCAGACGATGCTCGACTTATAACTGATCAATTTTGTTCTACCCTAATACTAAAATGGGATACGGTATTAGCTAACATAAAACAGCGGAAAAAAAATTTGCGAATAGCCACTAAACGGCCAGAAATAGCATATACTAATCCACCCACCCATTCACTACGACCTTCAGAAAGACATGTAAGTTTATATAAGTTTCCTCCAGAAGAATGCAATCAACAAGATATGCATGATATCTACGAATTTACAAATGAACCAATTGGACAGGGTTCGTTTGGTTTTGTTGTGGGAGCTATGCGTCGATCAACAAAACAAAAGATAGCTGTTAAATATATCGATTATTCAAAATGTAGTCCAAGTAGTTATGAGGAACGATATGCGGAAATTGATATTCTTTGTAAATTGAAACATCCGAATATATTGAAATTTGAAGCATGTTTTGCAAGACAAGAAGGTTTGTATATTTTCACTGAAAGAATGGACAAAGATCTATATGAATATATAACGAGTAATGGGTATTTAAGTGAAACAGTATCAAAATTCATCATTTATCAAATTCTTACAGCAGTCGCTTATTTGCATGAAACAGATATTGTGAGTCTTTTTGATCAATCATGTAAGTTATTCTTAAAGTGATATTAAAAGAATTTGTTTTAGTGTCATTGCGATATAAAACCAGAAAATTTGTTAATTAACTTCATTCATGATAGTTCTTTGAATAATCGATCAATTGAACTTGTTAAACTTGCAGATTTTGGATATGCGAGAATCATCCTCGATCATTCATTAAGACGAACACAAGTTGGAACGGTGAGTTAGTAATAATAATATAATTGTATATCAGCTATTTTGTTATGTTCATTCTTAGAAAGTGTATATGTCACCTGAACTGTACCATAATGAACGTGGATACAATAAACTAACTGATATTTGGGCTGTTGGTATTGTTTTATACGCATGTTTATCGGGTAAAACACCATACGATCATAATAACGTTGCGAAAGCTGAAGAATATGTGAACAATTCAAATTATATGTATTCAGAATGGATCGGTATATCGTCGACAGCTAAAGATTTTATATCCTCTAATTTGCTTGTAACAAATCCACAGAACAGAACAAAAGCAAATGAAGCATTAAGACATGAATGGTTTAAAGACGAATCTTTGTATAAAAACTTGAAACTATTGGAAATATTATGTGCAAAGAAATATCCAAGTGTAAATGCAGAACAAAATTGGCTAACGAAAGATTTAATACATTCGTAAATCAAGTTTTATTCAAACAAAAAAGACATTATATTTGACAAAGTCTATTGTAATACACATCAACACACTATTAGGCGTGAGAAAGTTTCTGTTATGTTGATTTAATGCTAACTGAAAATTAGTCATTGTTAAAGTAACAGTAACTATTTATCCAGTTATCGTTGAAATAATGATAACTATCAGTTAGTTGACTTTATGATCACTGTTTTGAAAAGAGAAAAAAAATAAATTAGCGTTAAATAATAGATTTATGAGAAATCACTGAATTATCAATCAATTGATCAAACTTTCCATTTTTGATTTGATTAATTGAGAACGATAATCAGTATATACCTAGTGTAGATGGTTATTTTTATAAACATAATTTTCAGAATATAATTATGAGAAAGACAAAATGATAAAAGGGATTAAAAAAAGTTACCATAAAAACTATAACTAATTTTTAATTATCATTAAATCAGCGCTAACTGTTTTTCTATTTACCGTTGTCAGTAATGTTCACTAAAAGAATAGGACTTTTTTCACTCCTACACACGATGTTTATCAGCAACTTGGATGTGTCGTTATGAAATAACGATAAAAAAGTCCGCTAAAGAGATTCTAAAGTACTTGACGAAGAATTTATCAAAGTTGTAGTTTTTATGCCACAATTATGTCTTGATTTGCTATCAGATCGTCTTTGGTTAAATCGTATCGTTGTACATCTTTGGCTGAACAATTTGTAATTTCAATGTAATTTTTTGGCATTGCTGTTTCTTTAAATGTTGGAATTTCACCTAGTTCATGAATAAATTTCATTCCTTGAAGAATACGTCCAAACACGACATGGTGTCCATCTAACCATCGCGCAGGTACTAATGTAATAAACCATTGAGAACCGTTGGTGTCTTTTCCATAATTGGCCATTGATACCCAGCCTTCGGACATATGAGAAAGACGAAAATTTTCATCAACAAATTTTTTACCGTATATACTCATACCTACAAAGAAAACAGTTATATGTAGATTCCAGTGAATGGGTTCATATTACTTGCTACTTACTTCCCGTTCCATCTCTATTAATAAAGTCACCTGTTTGTATACAAAAATCTCGAACAACTCGATGAAACGGTACATTTTTGTATGTAAAGTTTGTCTAAAAGAGAAATTTTAATTAGATTAAAGTAAATTTAGATTTTCAATCAAGCACTCACCTGACTACGATAAAGTCCATTTGTGATACTAACAAAATTTAAAACCGTCATAGGAACAATATCTCCAAATAATCCGATTATAATCTGACCACTCTGTAAAATTTCCGTGCTTTCTGCATTTTCTCGTACAACAATATCAAATACGGCTTCGTGTGTAATTGTATAACGTTCAGGTGGAGTACTATCAGGTTGATCATCAACGACTGCTAATGTACCATCACAATAGTAGCCAAGTAACACAATTGCGAACGTATATTTCAAGAAGTTGATCATTATTGATTTCTAACAGTTTTTATAACACAATTTCTTCAATATAATAAGTAAAAGAAGTTGAATGCTTACCTAATCTGATGTTTTATCTGTGTTTGATGTAATCACTTTGTTGTTGTTAAAGAAACTTGAAATTTTTTTGTGTAATGTGAAACATGCTGTTCGACATTGTTTTTATACCAAACTCATTTGCATATTGCCATCTGCGACAAGGTTATTTATCGCCACGTATTCAATCTTAGACAAGCTTACATTGACGTGGATGGACCAACTGATCATTTTTTCACATGTTTCCATTTATTCTTAAAAAACAGCATTAAACTGGCAATGGTTCAAACGCTGGCAGTCAGTTTTTCAGTATATTAGCTCAACGGCAGTGTATTAGTTTGGAGAGGATTCTGTCAAATATAGTATGTGAATATCTTTTAACGTCTTTTCTCAGAGACACGAACACTTGTTTACGAATAAATCTTCGTATTTGATGCCCTGCCCATTCAACAGTTTATCGTCTACTACTATAATTACAAAACGATTGATATATTGATCTAAACATTATTTCAATCATAATTTGTTATACTTAGTTCTGGAAAAAGTTCTGAGAACTATGACGTGGAATTGTAATAGCAATATTAGATATTGGATAATAGTCAAAATCTATAGTTGAAAATTGAAATTGACGAACAAAGTCTATTTAGTATATGTTTACTATATTTCTCATTTTGAACTCTTTTATATACAGAATGTTCTACAATTATTTTGCCTTTATTCATTTGACAGAAAAAAAACATACAAAACAGATATGTCTAATTTCTATTTATAAAGCTAAGTGTAATAACACAGTTAATATGATGCTGCTATCTCCAAGTTATCCACTTCACAATGTGCTGCACGAACGGGTAACCTCAAATTGATGCAATTAGTATCGTCACCCTAGCAGATGCTACTGGACAGCTGAATGGTATTTGCTAATAGAAGAACATGTTTATGACGATCTTACTGAGATTTGACGCTTTCAACTACTCATCGATTTCTCCTGTTGTTCAATCAAGACTATCCTAGCAACATTTTACATACTTCTCACTCAGTTTTCTGACACTCACCGCATAGTGGTGTCTGATATTGTTTTTTCGAAATTTAAATGAAGTTGATGTTAAAAGGTTATGATCAAATTATTCTTCATTTGAATAACAAACATTGGTTAACGAATTTTTTTCCTATGTAATAAAGGCATAAAGGAATCAAGATTTCTTTCTAAGTATATTTCATTTTCAAGTAAAGCATTCACTTGAAAATATATTCAAACGACTTGTATCTGGAAGACAGAAACTATTTAGATAACCTTTTATTGTGTTCTATCTCCGTGGCCAGAAGTTCAATATAAACTAAAGTTTCAGAGAATACTGAGCATGATGAGGAATAGTTACGGGCCTCCATCTATCAACGTTCAGAGGATGTCAATCGAACATCGATCAAATAGGAACGTTTGACATATATGCAGCAATTTTTGGTCATTTTGAGTGATAGAGCGCTTGGTTTGATCTAAAATTAAAGTTACAGCGTACCCTAAACAGTGTCACAGAGCCTGATTTTCAAATTTCCATCTATTTTATGTGTCAGAAATTTTTTCTAGATAAGCTTTTCTCTTTATTTTTCGAATTTTCGACTGTTTAAGCCTGCTGTCATAAAAGCAAAATATCTAAAATTAGACTATGTCTCTTTGTAGAGCTATGTCTTGGTTTTAGTTGGAGACCAACCCTAGCTTTCCGTCTGTCAAACTGGCAAAATTCCTGCAAGTACGAAATACTGTAAAGATGAAAGCTATTTTCGAGATAAATGAGACATCTTTTTTTGAACCTTTATCAAAACTCTCGTAACTTTTGCTTAAAACATTGCCTCGAGTTGGGAGACATCTCATTTTATTCAGAAGCCTAAGATGATCCTTCTTTTACTTTTTATAGAAAACTGCTTATGAAAATCAAAATACAACAAAAATGAAATTGATAATAAATGTAAATTGGGGTGCGAAACATTTTGTTTCAAATCTGGGATTTATGCATCCAAGCCACGATTTAATGGATGATTCGAGGTTTCATTTAAGAACAATTTCTTCATAACTTCGATAAATAAATTGTAGTTCATGGTTTTTTTCCATTTTCCGTGATGAAATCGTATGCTTTGACCGTAGGCTGTATTTGATTAAGTGACCGAAGGGCACCAGTTAATTTTATAGTATAATTCCCTTGCCTATGTAGTTGACGTTACATATGTTGGAAAAACATTAAGACAATGTACAAGGAGATTTAAAGAATACGGCAATCCTAATCTTCAACCATATTCAAAGACTCAAGCTACTGCAGCTACACAAATGCATACGACATCACAAGGTATTGAGACGATCACAAAGACAACAAAAGAAATCAGATAATTATGAATGTTTAGGCAAAAGCGAATGGAACGAGGAAGTCGTTAATCTGACGTCCGATAAGCGTTGCGGTGTGATTCAAAAAATATGAACAAGAAACTAATCATCATACAGATTGAAAAAACTGGAAAATTTTATCTAAAGATAGTAGACCACTACGTCTATTAGTGAAAGAATCGATAGTAAGAAAATCGATGATAAATGCCACTGTGAGATCAGTATATTGAGAAAGATCTCAGACATTAAATAGAAAAGAACAGTCAAAATTAAAAATTAAAATTGCAGAAATAGAATAACAAAAAGAAACGATCACCATTTATCATTTTGTTAGTTTTCTTCCAGTCTGTATTTTTACCCTCGTCAAGTCTTGAAAATGCCCAAAAAACATGTTTTTTTCGCTTTTAACGACCAAAAAACGCATGAAAGGTTTCAAAACCAACGCGTTCTTTTTTATCTACTGGTTTGAAAAGGCATTTTCCAGAATTTCTCAACGCGTTAGCGAACGCGTTTTTCGATGAATGTGAACGACAATGAAAACGCTAGTTAACACGTTTTGAAATGATTAAAACATAAAAGGAGAGGGAAGATACAGAGATATGAACCCTCAACTTTTGTCCCACCATTCTGCCACTTTCCCAATTGGTCATATCCTCTTGACATTATATTAGCCGTCAACAAATTAATGAAAAGCAGTAAAATGAGTACGTGGCAGTTCGAAATAACGAAAACTTTCAAGAAAAAACCGTTAGAAACGGCACGAAAAACGCGTTTTTTCCGAATGCGTTAGCGAACGATCGTTAAAAGAGCCGTTTCAAACACGTTTTTTGTCTTTCACAACTACAGTTTTGCCTTTCACAATTTTTTAGAATAACGCGTTTCTACCGACGTTAAAATGATATAACTTCGCGTGTTTTCTTTTTGTAAACACATTTAGAAACGACATGCTAAAACGCATTTTTATGTAAAATAAACGCATTTCAACGATCATCAGTCCAATTCACAAGACCATCGTTATTTGTATCTAAGCCGCATATGTCATTTTCCACATTATTGTGATACTCTCTTATCTTCTACGTATCTAGTGGAAAATTGATGAAGCAGATATTCCAAGCATTTTAAATTATAAGTTTTGGAGCAGAGTGAAGAGATGTTTGTGTATGTACAAGGTTTTATACATACGCGTTCTTACAATGGATAATACCTCCCATGTATCATTAGCAATCACAAACAAGAAGAAAGAGACTGAGTAAACATGATACATAATTTGTGTAGTGATGGTTAAGAACATTATAGATACAAAGATGAATATAGTCAACCAAAAGAAGAAAAATTGTAGTACCATTATTATTGTTAATCATCATATCTGTCTTGAGAGAGTTTTGTGCGTGTATATGTTATTCGCAAATAGAGAAAACACGATTATTACTGTTTATTATTGTTGGACAATATTGAAGATCCATAACTGGGTACAGACATTCTTATGACGAGAAGAAACTAGCTTTGGGTAATACAGATAGCTGCCGTTATTAAAACAACGAAAGAAGATTAGCTTTCTTCCATTTTTTTCTCATCTCATCTTAAACAGGCTTTTTGAACCTTTCATTTGCGATTCACTATTATGAGTGATAATCGATATCTAGACTTTGAAAATGATTCACGATATGAGGAACTTTAACACAATCCTTGAATTCGCAATTGATAAGCGGAAGATACCGCTATGTATTAAAACTGTTCATCTTTATTACCTAAAAGAATAACATATAGTTGCGACTGAAAGAAGGTTTCTTGTCTAAATATAACTAAACTTATTGATAGTGTCTTATGACATATGTAGAAAACAATTATCAGTTTATTCCATGTCTGTCTACATATGTATAAATTTTCTTTTCTATTCTCGTACGACTTACACATACACACACATATATATATATAGAATATTATTTTTCCTTTAAATGTTAACATCTGACCATAGAAAATAGCTTTTTTGTGTACAATTGTCCTGAAAAAATACTCCTACATTTGTCCTTTTTTATGTATGCCAAATCGACATCATGACTTGAAGGAGAGAAACCATATATATCTTTTTTATCAAGCAAAAGCTTGTTCAACAAGATATCCATCTCGATACCCAGAGTTCATCATTGCACTTTTGAGCCGTATTTGCTTCTTCAAAGTTATTATTGCAATTAACGACATCTAACAAAAAAGGTACTCCTTAGTAAAAAATATTTTGTCATCTTTCATTTTTGTTTAAGAAAACAGATTGTTTGTAAGATAATTGTTTTTTTCATACTATCGATATAATTTTGGATTGCACAATTACGGCAAAATTATGATTCTACTTGTAAGATAGAGACCAATAACTAGAGCAGAAAATGCGGAGATTGGCAGAATATTTTTGAATAGTGACCTCGTTGTAATCAGTTTGATGTATGATGCCAGAAGAGCAATAAATATGACAAACACAGGTCGTACAGCCTGTGTAATATCACATGAACAATATGTTTTCATCTTCTCTATTAGTTTTGATATTTTCTTCGGAATCAACATGACTGTGAGAGTGGAAATTAAGATTAACAAAGGAAGCTGAAGGTAATTCTAACTAAATCTCAAACTGTTATAGATATTTCGCGCAATTAAAAAGTTTATTTGTTGTATGTATTGGACGTAATCTGTGAGAATGAATAATTAATTGTTCCGCTGTATCTTTATTAATCAATTAAAAGCTAAATAGAAATACTAATACACTATATTTGTCCTGAAATTACTGAACATTGGTTCTCGCTTGGTACGACTTCTGTGATTGTGTGGTCTAGTTTTAATGAGCAGTTCACAGTTAGATAATTTTTTATGTGGCTACATCAATTTTCTGTTACTCTTCGATAACAAAATCCCCTGGCGCCGATTTTAGCCGATCCAAAACAATCAATCATCAATTGCGTATCAAGATAATCTTGATAATTTGTATCGAATGATACACTCCTTCAGAAAATCGATTTTTTGACTAATAGATAACTGAAGCATCTTTTTTGAATTTTCGTTTTCTAAGACCTTCATGATGCTCATTGTTTTAATCCATCTGCATTATTATTGAAGATTAAAAGCAGAGAAAGAATTACATTGGTGTAGCTGTTCAAAAATTAACTGTTGGAAATGTCATGACATTAATTAGTATCACACTGTAAAAGATTAATGGTAAAACAAGCCAAGATAAGCAAAAGAATGTGAGGAAATATCTCGCTATATATCGTAATAAAGCAGTAAGAAAAAACAGTTTTGACTTATTATCAAATGGCAGGCATTTTGCTGGAATCCACGTATCTCAGTCTGGTTAGTTCTGATAATCTTAAAAATAACTCCAAACATAGTATTTCGACCGCGGCGAGTCTTGTGATAATGTTTGTTTTCTGAAGAAAATTCCAGAACCTAGTGTAAACTCATTTGTGGCTTACTCGCTATGGAGTTATTTTTAAGGTTATCAGAACTAACCAGAGTGAGATACTCAGGACGAAAATCTTGAGCCAAATTCTGGGAAAATCTTTCAGAATTCCTTGAGGTTTGATCCAGATTTTTCAAGATCTTGTGTAGGTTTCAGAAGATTGTCCCAGCAACATTGTTTCTTCATAGATATCTCTCCTTAGGTTTTCTCTACACAATAGTGAAAACCGCAAGGCCTCTATCTCATTCCTATTAAAAATTATTGAAAATACAATGGCTTGCATTCTATTTTGAAAATGGATAGTAGTTCCGCTTTCGGTGTGTTATCGTAACTCTAACATTTTCTAATTATTCATTAGTCTTCTGTTAAACCGATATCTTTGTTGTTTTTTATTCTTTTCCACTGCTAATATCTATACTGTTTGTGAGACAGAATATTACAGTAAGAATACACACTTTAACTGATTATTTACACCTTGAAACCATTATATTTAAAAGTGATTTCCTTTTGAAAAATAAAACATGTTTTACAGTACCAGTGATCGACTTTCTTGCAAAATTCGTGTTTCTTGTCATTTCAGACAAGATTCTTAAAATTTTCATCCCTTTTTTTCACAAAATACTTGACTGAATTGGCAAGATTGACGGATGATGTAATCACCTATGTATTTTGTAAATATCTATGCTACGTGATGCAGATTATAATTTATATTATAAGTATATGAAGAAAATTTCCATTTCCAGTAAGATTCTTGTCATAATTGAGTCGTTACATCACATACGCTGTTCTTGCATACGAAAGAGAATAAATTGACTATTTTTATAATTAAAAGCCTCTTGCGAGAAAATTGATAGCTATGTAAAATTACAAAATTCTTCTTTAGAATCACTAGAGATAAAAAAAGTTATCATGATTAATAAGAAAATGAACCAGTTAATATGTTTGCAGGAAGAAAAAACGAAAAGAATGTTGACAACAAACGATAAAGGGAATAAAAAGGAAGAAACATATATGTCTACTTGTGCAATTTGCGCTGCCGTTCCGTTTCCGTGAAAAAACCGTGTAAAACTAGAATGCAATTGTACTGCGCACAAGTTGCGATGCCGACAGACACTGCATTCTGGTTATTACTCCGTGACTAGTTTGAACCTTATGGTACTAATCCCAATCAGTTTGAAGTAAACGAGCAGTCAATGATCAATATTCAGTGTCTAGAAAGTACTCTCAGTTTTCAAAATTTTTTACGACGCGTAGTTTATTGCGTTCATATTTCGCAGAAAAAAATGACCGTTCAAAAAATAAAAAACAAAATTCCCTGCAAAAACTCATAATGTCTGTCGATATGATAAACTGTCTTATGGACTTTTTTTGTTGACTATCTCAGTAAATTCTGATGGCCCAAGCGATGATAAAAAAAAACAATTTTCCTGACTGCTACTTTTATTTTTTCTTAGAAAACGGGTTTTCGCTACGAAAAGCATAATCCCCCAGCCGATTGCGATAAAGACGACATAAAATGGCCTTGAAAATTTTGTTCTAATACATCAATCAATAGAACTCGATGAGACCTCTCTAATGATGTGCGATTCAATGCGTTCTATTGCCAGTGACAGCTTCTTTTGTGCAAACTTCCGAGAAAATATATCATTCAAGATTCTTCACCTTGAAAGAAAGAAGTACTACGTTACAAGGCTACCAGATGTAATTGACTTGATTTGTATATTCAAGCTTTATCAAATTGTTTACGATACAGTTAAATTTAGTGTATTTTTTATGGAAGCATGACGGGTTTAATCTTACAGAACATTGTGAACTGAAAAAATCTAGCGGGAAATTTTTCTAGTAAAATTCATTTTTCTCAGGAATAACAACATATTTTGAGGCGCAGAGGTGGACATATGCTGTACATCGCGAAGAGAAAAGAGAATAAAAGAATCTCTGCGAAAAGTTGAGTATTAACGAACATATTAGAAATACAAAATTGAAAATCTCACGAAACATTTAGTGCGTGAAGCTTGTGTTCAGAAAAAGTGACTGTTACTTTTTACAGTAATGAGAGCATTGACCTTTTATTTCTTTTTACTAAAATGATTCTCAGTCTGTGGGTTATCTTTTGGCTATTTTTGATAAAGATTGCCTTTAGTTTAAGCTGAAATGTGCAACCCATGGAAAAACAACCTAGTTTTTGGGTCATTTGTCTAGATTCAGGTACACGTGCAAAAAATTGGGTCGTTTTTGCATGGAAATATTGAATCTCACGGGACAGAAAAAGATCACAGTGTCTGTAACAGCATTATTTTGATTTTATTTGTATAGAAAATTGAATTAAACCGTTAATTCATTTACATATTTCAAGCGAGTTCGTCTTCAGCTGCAAATTATTCCTAAGAAAAAGGATTAGAACTTATTCCATCGTGACAAAAAAAAATTATTTTTCAATGGAAGAGGGCACCAAAAACCTTGGCGTGCGACAATGTAACTGTTATATTGCAGTAATAAAAGCAACTAGTAAGCAAATGTTAGCCAAATAAAATAAAAAGAATTCAAAAAGATCCGTTCAGTAGAAAAAAAGTTGTTGCATTTTTACTTCTTAGATAGCAGCGCGTCTCGCACAAATATACGTGCAGGTGTAGCCACTTTATTTACTCAGTCCCGTCCATTTAACATAGGTCTACTATAGAATTAAAAGTTTTGACGATTGGAGAAAGAATCGTACGATCATCTTACCATGCTACCTATTTTCCTATAAAGGATCTTTGATTCAAAAGAACTTTAGCACTGTTCGCAGAAGTATTTTCTGCAATTATTAAGTAGAATAAAATTCTTTTTTAATTCATCAAGAATATTGAAATCTGCATCTTCTGAGCAGGAACACATTTGAATAGATAGTTGAACGCTGTTAATACTAATTTTCTATTTTAATTACTTTCATCTATACATTCTATTATGAGAGGTTGGTTATATACTCGTATCATATTTAAGACAATAAGATAATTAGTTAAAATATGTGCAAACATGATTTCAAAGGTTACATATACTATACTGAACAGTTTCTAACAAGGCTAATACCGTATAAAAATTGCATACAAATCATTGATATAAAAATAAATATAAAACGATAATGAAAGATACGAATAAGTCAATGTCGCAACAATATTCTATTTCTAAAGTTCAGTTGATCATGCATGCATCACGCATTAAGCAGCAAAGTCACATATGTCGATTGTGTCTACTACGTCGTTTTTCTTTTACAATAATTATATATGTTATACGAACTACTTACTATTGTATCATTCTTTATCTCGTTTAATGCCCATTCAATCGTTTACTATTCACCAATGCTCAACATATGGTGAAAACTATTTAGTTCAACGTTTATTTTTTCCTTCGAATCGTGAGTAGGCATTCGGTTATTCATTCACTAAATAACCAGAACCAGAGACAAATTGCTTCGTCATTTTATTAAAAACATTGTTTTAGTAATAGGGCAAGTAACACTGTGCTTAGTCACAGTAATATCACAAACTCAAATGTAGAATAAGTTAATAATGATTACAACACATTTTTTGTCGAAGACTTTTTATGAAGTGTAGAATTGAGCAATTTTGAATTCAAAGTTGTGGAATGATAATTATGTACATTTGAATATCTACAGAGTTATAGGCTTTGTCAGGAAAGAGCAGCGTTGTCAACTCTTCTGATTTTTACTACAGAAGATGATTTCTAGAAAAAGGTTGACGTAATGCATCCACGTCGCTGGCAGCTTCCTTCAAATAAAATTTAAGTTAGATTTTTTCTATAAGCCATACGGAACAGAGAAAGAAAAAGAGAATTAAAATAAGGTTAATTCAAAGAAAATTAAGCTATAATCGTTTCTTTTGTTTAATTTACTTTCGGATTTTCAGAATGCTTCTTCTGATTTCTTAACCTTCTGAGTAAACAGCGAGCAAACTCTTATCTATTCAAAGTTTGTATGCTAGACATTGTTAATGTGACATATTTACCATTTAATCTTAATCTATTTATATTAGATTATTGACTATATGTATCTTTTTTTTGCCAGATTTACTCTAGGTAACTGCTTCAATATTTTTAGAAAAAAAACAGTTATTATGCAAGTCTATGGTCAAACTGACATATATGTTTACTGAATAATGACTGGTTATTTTCTAGAGATAACATACGCACACCATACACATGATCATTCTTCTATGACTGCAATGTCAAGTTGACTACTGGAGATGTGTACACGTTTCGTTCTGTTGAATATATAAATACGCACGACATGCACGTTCTACTTTCAATACATAAATGAAAAATAGACAAAACAAACGTAAATGTTTTTAACCTATACTAGAGCAAATCAATTCTTCAATAACAAGAGTTAATTAACGTAAGTAGTTTACAAGTTAGCATGTTGCAAGTTTATAAGTATCGTTTCTGGACGTATATCTTCGAAAGTAGGACTTTAATCTTAATTTAATACTGTTAGAAGCTCCTTCAACTATTTAATCTAATATTTTTTTGAACGTACATTAGAGTGCCTATAGAACTCAAAAGTTTTTAGTATCCAGGTTTCAGTTAGGCTGAAGTTTTTTTGTTAATCTTAAGGTTTCAGCATCTTCACATCTATTACAAATGCTCGTAGCCATTACTTTTCTTTGATTGATGACTGATCGCAATTGCAAGGATTGTAACATCATTCGTTTTCCAACTTTTTGCTCAAGGTAAATATGTGACGATAAGGGTACTGCTCAACACTGAGATTGCTGAAAGAAAGAAATTAGCAACTGTTGTGCAAGAATGTTAATATCTTTTTGTAAATCAAATTTACTACCCATAGAGATACTTTGTTTTATTCCTTTTGAGTATTCTTAAATAGGGCCAAGAGCTTCTTCTCATTCATACAATCGTTTCGTCATCAGCTGTTGTTCAAATAGACTATGCGAGAAAGAAAGAAAGAAAAAGAATGAAGAAAAGAAAAATGAAAAAGAGAACAATGGTGTTAGAGTCACCCAGTGTGTGAATGACCGTATAGAGAGTGTTGATGTTTGCTTATTGATACGAAAAATTTTCATGTGTGATAAATTTTGAAAAAGTGAACTTTGAAATACAAAACATACACATTACAGATTGAAATCATCATGTTCTTCTTGTAAAAACAGAAAGAATAAAAAATGACTGGTAATAAAGTAAGTGACCAGTTGTTCGATGGTAATATATGACTTCAAGATATATAATAGAGGGCACTGTTATATGTCTCTCTTCGCTGATAACAAATTATTGAGTTTAAGGTTCTCGTTGTTTATAAGGCTTCTATTTGATTGCAATAATTGTTATGTTTGCTCTCTGAAGCTAGTCTAAGAGAATCTGAAATGTAGTACGAAACCAAATAATCACAGACAAGTCACAAACATTCAAGATAAACGTTATAATTCTGCCACTAAAATTTTCATGAAGTTCTTTTCTACGCCGATCATAAGAATGTTAAATTTTAATTCTTTTCACACAAGATATGTATCAATATTTCTTTTCTTTTCATTTCTTCTTTTCGCATGCACATTATAATCGTAATCAATGACATACTAATTGACATATCTATACAATATCAAACACCTATGCAAATATCTTCATTGAAAATAGATAAAAATAGTAATTGCATTTTATTTATTCTCTCTTCACATCTTTCTTTTCATATTGTTGATCTACGTACACTTTTATTTTCTTTAGTTAGAACTGTATCTTAACAATTAGGATAACTGTCTAAGTTTCACCAGAGATAATTAGTGAACAGTGTTAGCCTATTTGCATCGTTCCACAGTTTGAATAATTCTTGTTTTTTTTCTAGCGCATTTCATGAAGATCGCAATTGATTCGTTGCTGGCAGTATTGGATGCCAGCACAAGCTTTTGCTACTGGCTATTAGGAAGAAACTTATTACAAGAAGAAGAACAACTAATCAAAAATGTTTTCAACAGTAAATGAGTCCTTCATTAATCAGAAAAAACTAAACGACTAAATTATTTATCATTTTTTTAGCCAAAAATCGACATGACGAATGTCGTTTGGTTAGTGTTATCAAATCATTATCTATTGGTAAAGATTTGTTGCTGGTATGTAACGATGAACACTTCAATCTTGTTCAATGGTGTGTTTTGAATGACTATTTACAAGCGCTAGAGTTGCTATTAGAATACGGTTGTAATCCTAATCGAGGTTCATCTTCAACACCAACAGCCACTGTTGTTGATTTACCATTAGCATTGGCATGCTGTTTTCAAAGAATGGATGCCGCACGCCTATTACTACTTTACGGTGGCAACCCAAAACAATCGACCTGTATATCCAAATACACACTTAGACGTTTGTCAAAAATGAAAAAATTACATCATATTCAAATCGTCAATCTCCTACAAAAACAACATGATGAGGCGGTGACACCATTGAAAATCATTTTTACGTTCGATGATTTGCACATGTTCAAGGTTTTTTTTGGTGAAACAAGATCACCCTCAAATTCTATCACATCAATTGGAACATTTACATTGAATGAGACTACTAATAATACAACAGAAGAGATTTTTAATTCATTTCAATCGGTAGACAATCTAACAACAATGACGACGACCACCACTACGAAAACTGTAATAAAACAACAAGATAATTTTGAACAGGACAATAATGACGTTTACAGTGATACGATAACACCGCATAATTTAAAATCACCTGACTACGATTATTATCTCGATGACGAAAACAGTGCAGATGAGAAAGGTGTTTATATTAGCGACGAAGAAGACGATGATAGCAAAGAATTGGATAGTGAGCAGTTGTTATTCTCAAAGCTAAATTTATATTTGGACACGAATAGTACTAATAGAAAACAAGAAAATGATATATTTATAACATCAAGCAGTAGTTACGAGTCTACAAAGGTAAGCTCAATTTCATATTTTGAGTAACTTCTTCCAATTCAGAGAGAAGAATAATGAATGAAAGTTTATATGGAAGAAATAAATCGAACGTAGGATAAATTTAATACCCTAGCCGGGATTGCCACTCAGATTTCTAATTATTGATAAGTCGTCGTATGTGGTTTGGTTCTTATAGACGTGAATCTAACGAGTGCTCCAGGAAAAACGGGTCACTTTTGTTCATTGTTTTTGAGGGTAAGTCTAGTAGTCCCAAGAGTTCATTTTAGGCTCAATCGACAGAGAATTGAATTCTGTACAAAACCTGCTATTTAAATTTCTGATAGCATTCTTTAGGTTTGACCACTATTCAAAATATTGAATGGTGCTGAATTGTCGAACTGCGACACATTGAAAATAGAAAAATATTTACATTAATCCACAAATAGATTCCATAAGAAATTTTAAAAATATCGGAAGATTCCCTGGAAAATTCTGGATCTTCGCACATATTTTTTGAAATTTTGCAGTTAAGTCGTCTAGGAAAATTTCTGTGCAAAAAACTGATAAATCTGAAAAAAACCTAATTTTTGAATCTATTTTTCGCAGACTGTTTTTGACAGTTTTTGGGCTATAAAAGCAGATAAATAAAGTTTCTCAATTGAAACCATTAATTAAAAAATTAATTTAATTTGAAAAAATTGAAAAGCCGGTTTCGATCTAATTATGAGTCTAGCTGGCGTAGCGGAAACAGTATATGAAGTTGTAAATGACTGAGATGGATAGAACACAAAATTCTCTATCTTTCTGCGTAGAAAAATTAACTATTGAATTACAGACAATGGGCTAAAAATAAAAAAAAAGTGACGATAAAAGCACGTCGCAGTTCGACAACTCAGCACCATTCAATAGTTTGAATGGTGGTCAAACAAGAGAAATGTTATCAGAGATTCAAATAGCAGATTTTGTAGAGAATTCCATTCTCTATCGATTGAGCATAGAATGAACTCTGTGGACTGCTTGGTTCATCCTCAAAAATAACAAACAAAAGTGACCCGATTTCTCTGGGCCATTCATTAGTTTCCTCTAGAAAGAGGATTATAGTTTCTAGCTGCAGCTAGAATTAACTTACGAAGTTAGTCCGAAGATCAACGTTTTAAGGTTTAACAATATCTTGCTTTTAAAGTGTAAAATAGAACTACTTGTTTTTCGACAGTGTTATGAGACCATAGACATGATCAAATCACAAGTTTTTTCGGTTACACATCGGCTTCCTTGTGTAAAATCGGATATTTTTGATCACTTTAGTTATGGGCATTGCGTTTGCAAACTGAGCAAAAATCCCAACAAATGCAACAACAGTCTCAATCGTTTATTGATTTGCCCACAAATAAATCAGAAAAGAGTGTGTTCACAATGAAGAACGGCGAGAGAACAACAACAGACGGTGGCTATCAGACAATATCACTGGTGGACGGTTCTATTGATGGTGGTGACTGCACAACAGGCAAAAAGCAAACAACGCTACCTCCCGTGAATTCTACAACACGAGAAAGTAACGATTCGTTATCGTTTCATCAGTTTAAAGATAGCAGTACGATGAGCTTGTGTTCAACAACGAGAGAGAATCACCATATCAAAAGAAAACCAATCAGCCGTGCAGTAAGCCAACAAATTGATAACATACTTCCAACATCATCAGATCATCGTCTATCTTTGCCTGATGGTCTAAAACCACTGCATGAAAGTTCCATTACGTCAACATCATCCTCTTGTTTGTCACTCTCAAATTCCCAAACAAAAACTCCTATATTTCAAACCAAAAATGCCATCAAATTATGTCGTCTATTAAATCAAATGATTGAGTGCGAATCAGAATGTATTCTGGAGCATTTTCTAAAACAAAATCAGCAAGAACTATACGATTATTTTAATACCGATAAAACGAACACAAAACTCAAAACATACGACATATTATCGAATGTTAAATCGGAAAAAATATATAATGTTCTGCTACGTTATTCATTTAAAACAACAATTTGTGATAAAAATAATAACACTTTATTACATCTACTGTTTAAAAACAGACCTTATGATTATGACCCGAAACAACTCAAAATTATCACTGAGAGATATTTGAACAATGGTTTGAAAGAATTTTTAAATCGGCCAAATTTATCGAATGAATACATTGTGCAAATTCTATTACAAAACGACTATTTTTTACAGTTACTATTCTTCTCACAAACGAAAGAATTTGAAAATGATATCACCCATTATTCCCCACTCATGTGTTCAAATAATCGTCATAATAGCACAGGTAAACTTCATTTATTTTCATCATCTATCTGAAAGAGAAAATTTAGGAAACACGAGTAATCTTCTTTTGACTACTATTTTGAAGATATTTCACGAACGATGATACATAGAGTCAAGAAGACTTTTTTGTTATCATGTTCTGACACAGTCAACATTTTGTCAAGATCTGATTCACGTTTATCGAAAGAGATTTCTATCAGGTCGGTCTTAAGATAACTCCATTAAAAATCAAGGGGTCGTTTTTAATAACGTCCTTTAAAACGTAAGATTACTCTAAGTTCTCCACCACGTTCCTGAAAGAGTTATAAGTAGAGACCTGCAGGATCCGGAGTGAAGGAAAGAATTTTACCGGATCGGGATATTTCTTTTTCCAATTTATTAGAACTATGTTTCATTATCACAAAAATAAAAAAAAATAAAAATGTTCGAGATTGAACGGAATCGAGATTTGGATTCAGCCTATGTAATAGGACTGTGATGAGGATTGGAAAAGTTATTTTTTCGGGATCGGGTTTTACCCTACGGGACAAAAAAACTGAATCCCGCACAGAGCCCTAGTTAGAAGTATCCTTATAAAAACCTGAAAAATGAGAAAAAACTTTTATGAGAAGTGAAAGTTGTGCTATTTTTTATTGTAGATAAACACGCACAAGATGTTTTTTGCAAGCAACATCCATATCATTATTTACCGTATTGTGATGTCGACTATATCGAAGAGTGGCGTGAAACATATTTAAATATTATATTATTATTAGTGGAGAGCGGTGCCAGAATTGATATGCCAACGGGACAATATCAAAATAGTATTGACTGTTTATTATCATCTCTAGTTGATTGTATAAAAAAAACACATTCAAATCAACTTGATGTCAAATATTTGAAAAAACTTTTAATAATTCTATATTCTTCACCAAGACCCACTAATCGTCAAATAGCATTGAAATATACTATTGAACGATTTATCCAGTTAATTTGTTATATTCACATAACAAATGGTGAGTTAAATGATACAATGGATATATTTCGTTTATTTTGTCAATATGAACACCAACCGATCAAATTGAATATGAACACAATTCTTCATTTGCTCAAGTCATGGATGATCAATCCAAATTTTCTTTGCTCAAATTTGATGGGAAAATGCTTGTTTATTCAACAACTATTAGTAACTATCGTACGTTTTCATTCTCATGGTGAACAGCTGACAGTCGAAGATCATTTTATTCATCGAAGATCATCCATATCAACAACAGACGTAACTACGATCGAATTTAAAAGACAGTTGCTATATCAAATATTACATTTAATACCTCTCGTTCAAACGTGTGTACAAATCAATTCTATTTATGAGCTTGTTTTAGCTGTCATATATCACGGACTGGACCCGAATAATTTCGATTATGGCTACAGTTTACCAACTTCTGTCTTATGTGTTCTAAAAATCACTAACAAAACTCTGGTAAAACGTTTATTACCATTTATTGATCTATTTTACATCACTCAATCTACATCGAATACTGAGAAATCCATAAATTATATAAGAAAAGCAGTTCCAACAACAAATGAATTGTACCAACATCTCGACAAACTTATCGCAAAACCTTGCACACTGAAACAAGCTACTATGAAATATATCTACATGAATTTGAAAAAACCGTTTGTTGATAGTGTACAGTCTTTGTTATTGAATGAAACGTTAAAACAGCGTTTAATCAGATTTCAACTGTAATATTTTTCTTACAAGGAGTAGTTAGCTTTAGCAACGAATACTTTGTAAATACGACAATCATATCTAAGACTATTGTCAGATTCGACATTTTTTCGTCGTCCGGTTTTTTCCTTTTTTTTATATGCAGTTTTTTTTCCATTCATCCGGATTAGGTGTTAGCCTTTTCAAATATGAGTTCAATGTGATAGAAACAGTTTACAAGAATATCTTTTTTCACGGTGATGAAATTACATAATCATCCCTTATTTTTAACTGCATTGTGATAAACATGAAACGAGTTTTCGGTATTACTGGTAGTTTCTTTTTTCATTTGTTAAGTTAAACGCACGTAAAGTAGATCACTCTCTTCTTTTTTTATTTTTCCTGTTTCAAGCTGATGTGCAATGCGACTCTTTCTTTTTTGCTCGAAGTTAGTCTTCCAACTCTTGCGTAAATGTCAAACACTTTTTAATATAGATTATTGATAAATAAAAAGTCGCCAGTTAGGCATGACACCCATTAAACGAAGGTATTCTCAGAATAGAAATTGAAGGAAGGATCAGCACGAAATACAGGAGAATGTTGGAGAAACGATTCCTTTTATCTTAATCTACAATAACTCAATCGTGAAGAATTCCCAAAGGTCTGAATTTTGGGGGAGTGTACCCTCACCCCCCCGAAAATAAAAGTTTTTCGTTTTCTGTCAGCGGAACTTAAAACATTTGTTGGTTTTTTTGTCACGCAGAGATTTTCTATGACATCCCCGCAAAAAAAAAATTTAGCAACAGAAAACTTTTTACTCCCTCCAAAGTTCACTTCCTGTTCAGGTCCCCTGAGAATTCCACTACGAGAGAGAGAAAATAGGTAAACTATTTTAAGACAGAATCCCCAACAGATGGCTGCTTCTTTCTTGTTTCCAGGCGAAGGATATTCAAGACACTAATATTGTTTTATTTCAGTAGTAAATAAATGAAATCAGATCTACAGCAGCGGTTCTCTTATAGAGTACAAAAAAAGAGGCTACGATACAAAAATATCAATGGCAAAGTCTTTTGAGAAAAACACTGTTGTTACAATACATGATTGAGGAAATATTATTTGCTCATAACAGAGAGGAGAACAAACTGAAGTTGAAACTAGAAATTGTATGGCATTCCACATTACATTGTAACTGAAACACGCAAAAAAGCAAATGACAATTAGTTGATATTATAAAAGTCAATGACTTATTTACCTGAACTCGGAGCCCATTTTTGACATTCTTTCATTGCTTCCCAAAATCCTTGACACTGCGTTGAATCTCCGTTTGATCGTTCGAGGCATTTCATAAATTCTTTTTGCTGCAATTCGCAGTTCGAACGATTTTCAAATGGATTTTGCTGCATCGGTTGTTGCTGTGGATAAAGTGGTTGCGATGATGGACTACTTTCAACTGCTTGTTGTTCACGACCACCTCCAAGTCCTCCTGTAATAGCGGCGCCTAATGTATGACCCTAAAAATTAAATGAATTGACAAACATTGTATTGACGTTTGCACACAAGAAAATACTTACCACTGCTGAGCCAACTGCGACACCACTAAAATATTAAAATACAAATGTTAGATTAGTGATAAAAAATGGAATTCAATATACGTATAGAGATTAGCGTGCATAGTTAGACGCCTTCGTTCCAAACGTACCCAGCCATTGAGGCCATCTGTGCAAACATTCCTGGTTGACGTCCCGGCATTGATGCTGCAGTAACTGGAGCCGGAGCTGTCGGTGGGGCATGAGCGACTTGTGTTGGAGATCTAAACGAAGAAAACAGTGTGTACCTGATAAATGAAAAGTAACAAAAAAAAGTTACCTAGCCGGTGCTCGCGCTGGAGCGGTTCTCATACCACCTCCTGAACGACGTGGCATTATCAGAATTTTAAAGTAAAATTTATGTATTCACGAAGAAATTAAATCTAAAACTAGATCAGAGTTGAAACATACTAAGTGAATACAGAAAACAATATACATTTTGTATCACTCTACAATTCATCTGTTCTCAAAAAACTCAAGCACAGCAACCGTAATAAATACACGTCTCTGCGAATCAATGAAATAAACGAAAGTTATATTACTGTCCTTAACAGAAGGCGGTATTAGCTTTCTTCAGATTATGTAAACAATAGAATCTGTCTGACTAAAGGATGTTTATATATTAAATCAATAACAGCAAAATAGTCTCGAAACACCTTGAATACAAAATCAAACTCCAGAGAACAAATATATGACGTAATTAATCTCAAGAAAGAGAACAAGTAAACTATTCTTGTAAATCCTTCACGCGGAATATAATATAAACAAAACACTGCACGAGTTTTCATCTGAAGCATAGGAATGATTGCGCATGCGAGAATGTTCCAAGTGCACTTTTTCTCTTATTGAAAACAATAAAATCTATAAACGAAACTACAAAGTGGAAAATAGATCAAATTAGTTCTACCAAAAATTTATATATAAGAAGTTCTGGAATTTATATATACCTAATATATATATTCCAGAATATATTAGGAATCTAGCAAATATGAGATCTTTTCTTTTTATGAGTCTTTTCACACAAGATATTCCATATGCGGCATTTTTTCGTCTCGGCGTCTTGATAGAAAAGAAACAGAACAGAAGGATATGCATATGTAACACGAGATATCCCCTTTATTTCCTAGCTTTCTATTAGATTAAATGATATATATAAAGAGAACTGATAAGACAATATGATTGGCTTTGCAATTCGGCCAGATATGTCAGAGAGTCATTTAAGTCATCATTGCAAAACTTTACGTCATAAAAGTGAGTGACCATCAGGGATGCCAACTAAAAAAGAAATAAAGGGGGACAAATCTAGGAAAAAGAGGGACATAAGAGGGACTTTTTCTTCTACAAAGGGGGACAAGATAAAACGCTGAGATAAAGCTTTTTATTTACATTTTCTGAACATTTATTTTTAAAATCGGACATTAATTATCTAAAAGTAATTAGATAAGCAGAAAAACAAGACATTTCGCTCGAGGAAGATAATGAGAATTTGAACTTAAAAACTTTGTACAAAGATGAAAATGTTGTTGTATTCGACTCTTGTTTCATTTCTTACAGTATAGTAAAACTGCGTACAGCGTTATTTTCACTTCTATTTGGAACGTGCATCTTGAAAGGCGTGTACAAAAAAAGACAAAAAAATTATCCTTTTCCTGTTATCGCATAGGTCTATAGGCAGATATCTCTCTCATGCAGACTGTATTTCACATAAGAAAAGGCATTAAATGCTAAAGATCTGTTGAAATGAACGTGTAGTACAGAAGTGAAAAGTGCGTTTAAGACAATCGGAAGAAAATCCTTGAAAAGGGGGACACCCGGGGGGACAGATTTCGCGGGGGACAAATCTTTATATGTGGGATTGTCCCCCTCATGGGGGGACATCTGGCAACCCTGGTGACCATGCCATCCATTTTTCTGTATTGTACATCAGACAAAGTGGATGAATTTCCTTTGTTCAACACTCCTCTAAACTGGGTTACCACATTGTCTTTAATGTGCCCGTTACCCAACCGGTTGTTCGAGGGGTACTTCGAGTACTCGAAAATATGCTTTCGATGGGCCTTCGCCAAGGGTTCAAACCATCGGAAAATGACACTTTGGACTCTCGATATAAGTTTTCGAGGGGTATCGATTTCGAGCCCTCGGATTTCAGATAGGTAGCGAGCCCTCAGAGAAAAATTTTGATCCGTCGAATAGAGGTGTTCGGGACTTCCGAACCCTCGCTCACCCGATGGTGCGACGAGGACTCGGAAGTGCCAAACATCTCTATTCGACGGATCGAAATTTTTCTCTGAGGGCTCGCTACCTATCTGAAATCCGAGGGCTCGAAATCGATACCCCTCGAAAACTTATATCGAGGGTCCGAAGTGTCATTTTCCGAGGATTCGAGCCCTCGGCGAGAGCGTATTTGCGATTACTCGCCGCACTCCTCGAACGACTTTTTTTTTTCGACGAAATTTTTTTCCGAAAATGTTGACTACTTTTGTTAATACGTTCTTACCTTAGGCGTCTAACGTGCAGTGCGTTTCTATCTTTTCGTATACGGCAACGTACAGATACAGTTGCTATGCAAAGAACGTGTCAGAAATGAAAGAGAACGTTGTTTTACTCAAATTATGAGATTCGGTGCCGATAACCAATTTTTAGACGCCGCTGCCGCCTATAGTAAAAACTTCATTCGCCGCCGCCGAAAATTTTTTATCGGCGCACATGTCAGCTAACCGCCCTACAAAAAAATATATTATCGGCACTGCTCTAGAGAACGTACTTGATGCAAGTACCTCATTACTTGCTAAGCACTTGGAAAAACTGGCAAGTGTTTTTAAAATTTCTCACTTGCCAAGTACTTTCAGAAGTACTTCTCAATTATAAAAATACTTGCTTTTATTGCTAAGAGGTGCTTTGTGAAAGTCCTTAGCAAGTAAGGGCTTTTTTATCACCCGAACCCCGAAAAAAGCGTATTTAAAAACCAAAATGGTTTTTGTGTTTGACCGAAAAACTACAAAGTGTTTTTCAGAAAGAGTCGAAGCGCTTTGGTAAAAACCAGGAGAGGTTTTTCCTAAACGCATTTGATTTAGGGAAATATCGTTTTTGGTTTTTCAAGTAGTGAAGGATTCTCCAGTTTGAGCAAAAAAATCAAAAGGGTTTTATGAAAAGAGTTAATTGAACACTTTATATTTCGAAATCCAACAAACAATTTAGCTTAACATCGGTGAGCTCTTATATAGCGATTTCTATATAAAGAAAGAGTGAAAAAGAAAAACTTTTAATACGAGATTTCTCAAAATAAATGTTTCTTAAGGTAACTGACATAATGATTTCAGCACGGTTTTCTCTTCGGGAATATAATGCTTTAATTCTGCTTTAAATAGGTTAGAACCGCTCGCCATTATCTATTTACACGAATACTATACCTATGCTTAGGAAAACATGTTTTCATTGTGGACTTCAGATATAGAATAATATAAGTTCACAAAGTGAATTATTAAGCGACAATAGAGAAACACTTGGATAATATTACCTTGAAAATAGTCCAAGTACTTGCACACTGGACACGTACTTACAAGTAAATTTACGTCTGGAAAAAAGACAAGTACCGGCTTCATTAGCAAGCGAAGTACTTGTCCTAAGTACTTGGGCACAAGTACGTTCTCTAGGGACGGTGATTTTCAATTTCTGTCTATATTAACACCACAGTCTACTTCTAATATTTCGAATGTCATTCTGACTTCATCTTTTTCCTTCTTATAAGAGAAGTGCCGAGGCAATGCCGCATGGTTTTGGCATGTTCATGTGGTACTGATCAGTGCCGTACTCTAATACAAAATTCACTATCAAGAATCGGTGATTTTAATGGCCACGCAGCTAAATGGTGCCCAACGAAACCGTCAATACCTGAGGGCAACCACACTCTAAAAAAAAGTATTTTAAAAAACGCAAAAAGGTTTTTTATTCGACAAAAAGCGTTTAAACGTTTTGATTCCATTCCGAAAACACGAAAATATGGTTTTTAATTGTTGATAAAACCTTTGGATTTCTTACAATATGTTCCGTAACCGTTTTCGAGACAAAATAAAAAACTCAAAACGTATTTCGCCAAATGATAAAGCCTTAAAAAGTTTCTCATTTTCCGAACGAAACCTAAAAAGGCTTTCTAAAAACCATTTCTTAGAATAAATATTAAACGCAAGCCGTTTAATGCTTTCGCGGCTATAGGGTAGCGTTTCTATGGAAATGAAAAACGATGGAGTTTTATAAAATACTGTGTAGAGTTTTTAAATTATCGTAAAATTTTTTTTTCAGTTTTCCGAAAACCATCTAATATTTACTTTAGTTTTCTCAAACAGAAAGCGTATTTCATAATACGGAAAAGGGGTTTTCTTCTGGTTTAAAAAACCGAAAGTTAGAAATGCGTTTTTTCTTTGAAACTATTCTACAGGCAGACTCTTTTTAGCACTACTATTTCAAATTAAAATTGATCAAGCATGATATGTTAGAGGTAGTTAAAAAAGGATGTCCTCATCTACACCATTTGGTCCAGAGCTCTACCATTTTCTGTTAACGTAAGAGAAGACAAAAATGGCGTAAAATTCTGTGATTCGTTTTTTTATTTTTCATTTTCTGCTACTTGTCTTCAGATTCCATTTTTATTTATTTATTTATTCTGCTTTACGATCCACAAGCTGTGTGAAATAATTCGTTTTGCTTGAAAAAAAAGCGTTATTTTAATTTGTGTTCTTTTGATCAGTTGTAATCAGAAATTTGCGCGCTACAATCCTGTATTGTTAAAAAACGCTTGGGTTATTTTTTGGAGTTTCTGAAAAACTGGTTTTCGAGAAGACTGGATCTTCGAAGAGCTATGGGAAAGTCCCATGGTCATATTCAGAATCAGCATGGTCGATAACCTATAACCCACTACACTCTAAAAAAAGAAGGTATTTCAAAAAACCTTAAAAAGTATTCTCCATTCGAGAAAAACCAAAAAAAAGGTATAACCACACGTGAAAAACGTTTAAAGGGTTTAACCATTTGAAACATATCATAACTGTTTAAAAGTTTCTTATTCTTATCAAAAAACTAATTTTCGTTTTCTAAAATACGGCTAAATTATGTTCTGAAAAACGGTTGAGGTTTCTTCACGTCACAAAAAAACCTTTCAGATATTTTAAAATACCAAAGCAATTCAGGATTTTTTAAATCACGGCATTTTCATATCCTAAAAATCCCAAAGGAGTTTTCTGACAAAAGTAAAAAACGCTTAAACAGTTATGATATGGTTCAAATGGTTATACCATTTTTCGTATTTTATAATACCTTTATTTTTTAGAGAATAGATGTCGATCAAAAAGCGATGTGTCACCTCGGGAAGTTCCCTCGTCAGTTTCTTTTACATACTTGCTTTTTATTTTCTCATGTCTGCGTGTGTTAACGTTCCGTTGGTGATAAAGAACTTTTTTTTCATCATTTTGTCATGTTACGGGTGTCAGTCACCTTTTCTCTGAAACGTTTTTTTTTCTACTATAATCTTTGTAAATAGGAAATCTCCAGAACACTTTTTGTTCTCAGCAGTAATTCAGATGAACAGATACTTATCAAGCGTTCTTACAAACATTTTCAAGCGTATGCGTTGATGCGTTTTTACTTGTTTTGTGTAACTCATGTTTTTAATTTTTCTTTTCTATTCACAAAGTTGTTTTGTTTGTACATAATAAAGTGATGTTGTGTTACATTTCATATATTAATGAACTTGTGTAGAATAAATACTAATAAAAATGTTTGTATTCATTATCTTAGTAGGTCTAAAGGCTTTTACGGCGAGGAGAGAGAAAAATGTCTACATCCTATCCGATTCACCCTTTAACATTCCTTTTTCTCTTCTTTTGTATCTTGTGTTTTAGATTTAACACAGAAAGCGTTTGACTGATTTACTAGACGATCGGTGTGAGATAAAGAAGCCGTTTGTCAAATTAGCTTTTCGAGAATGAAGTTATATAGAACTATCAAAACACTTGAAAGTGTTTTAAAAAACGGTTAACGGGTATAACCATTTGGACCATATCATAACCGTTTCAACGTTTTCCACGAGAGAAAAAATCCTTGAAAAGTGTTTCGAGAAATGTTTAGACCGTTATTAAAATACCCAGAGAGTTTTTATAGCAATACTTAAATCCATTTATCCGTGAAAAACGAAAAAACGTAATTCAATTACTAATCGTTTTTCACGGTCGACAAAAACCGTCAAACGTATTTTACAAAACGGTTAAACCGTGTTGCAAAAACGTTTAAAGGGTATAACCATTTGAACCATATCATAACCGTTTTAACGTTTTTCACAGCTGGAAATACCCTTATTGATCTTCAAAACGCGGTTCACCGTATTTTAAAACTCCAGAATCAGTTTTTCGGTCACAAAATAAAAACGAAATAAACAGTTATGATATGGTTCAAATGGCTATACCCTTTAAACGTTTTTAAAATACCTTTTTTTAGAGTACACTTATTTGATTTTTCCATAAAGGACAGATTCTCTCAGTTAGTATCGAAACCCACGAGACCTAAGTGCAATTCCTGTCTAGATTTGATATTTACTAATAATTCCAGCTCTGTCACTAATGTCAATGTTTTGTCTCCCTTAACTACTACCTGAGATCACTGCATGGTCGAATTTTTACTTCTTCAAATGAAGCAAATGACGTTTTCTTATAAATGTCGCATATACGACTACAAGTATAGCCACTAGGATGGCTTTCGACTAGCTTTTTCGAAAACGAACTGGCACTCTATTATCGATCATCAGATAGCATGTACAGATAAAATTGAGGCATTTCAAAATAAATTCTTAGAAGTTGCTAATTCTTGTCTAAAAGACAAGCGGATTACGATATCGTCTCGTGATCAACTCTGATTCACAGACAAGCTCCGTGGTCTTCATAGTATGAAACAGAGGTGTTATCAACGTTATCGGTACACTAAGTCTAATGCAGATAAGAATGCTTATGAGAGATACGCTGATCGATTGGAAAAAGGATATAGTCGAGCCAAAGAGAAATACTATGAACGACTAGCTTCAACAAAAAATTCATCAAAAGCATGGAGGTCTCTTTTAAAATTTCCCTTAGGCAAAACAAAGCAATCGAGTATTCCGCCTTTATTTGACCTGACGTCTAATAAAGTCGTAACTTCACCATTTGATCAAGCGCAGGTATTAAATAGACATTTCTCCAAGTATACGAGATTTTGTTACGCCTAAATGTAAATAAAGCCACCGCCTCCGGTATTTCACAAAAGCTGAATGTTAAGAGAATCAACTGAAATAATAATATCAACTTAGAAGAAATATAATATCAACTGAAAGTCCTATTGTAACTTTTTTATTTAACGAGTCTTTGAGTAAGAAGGACTTTCCGTCTATTTGACAATTAGGGCGTGTCCACGCTCTTTTCAAAAAAATGGAATTATCGAGGCTAAAATATACTCAGAGATTAAGCAACTATTGGATGTTGATTCGTATGGAATGTTATAGCGATAAAAAATCGAGTTGACTTTAGCTATGGTCTTTCGAGGTATTTGTACAAATGCGTTTTGTCTTTTTATAACAGTTTAAATGCATCTTGTCTTCGACAAGCGACATACATTCTTACTCGTTTTGTAATATACAGGGCAGTGAATCTGAACCCAAATGTTTCATCAAAAATTATCAATAGTAAAAATGTGAACAATCAGCTTGAAACAGGTCAAATCAACAAAAAAAACTTTAAACTCTTTTGTTCTCAAACTTCAGTTCTATTTTCTAATGTATCTAACAACTTTATACAGTTTCTTGTTTCCATTGCGTCCTTCGGAATTTTACCAGTAAGCACGGTTCTATATTTCATTATATCATTCATTATCTTCGATTCACGCGGCCCTTGACTGGAAGAACTCTGTTTCGACACTCTAAATCAGCGACGGTCATTGCATAGCTCCGGCCTCCCTTCGGTAGCATGCAGGAAGCGATAATCCTAATGTTATAATAAGTTTAAATCCTAAAAACGAATTTCATTACTATGTTCACTATGTTAACTGTGAAAAATTTCTGGTGTGAACGTAGCCTCAGGCTACGTTCACACTACTATTCCACACAAAATAAAATAAAATTTCTCTTGTGTTCTCGCAGTTCAACACAAATTAATGATCTTACTCGCCACTCAAAATCCTGTCATACATCTCAACCAAGATATAGCTAAGATTTGATCTATTAATGTAAGCGATGAACGATACTCTCATATCTTCTCCTAATTAATTACGCTTTATATACGTAAAAATTTAAATAAAAATTAATTTTTTCTAAGTTTGCTCCCAAAATTTCAACCAATCAGACTAAAGGATAAGTTAGACGCAAGCTTGCGTCTAGCGTCTAACTTATCTTAACCGAACAGAATTATGATACCACAACACATTTTCCACACAGTTCGAGCTATATTATAGAACATAACAAGATACAAATAGTTTCTTTACTGGCAGATGTCACTATTTTAATTTACCCATTTATACGACAGCAATGGTTTATTCTTTGAAAATATAGTAAAAAGCGGATCTCTTAGCTTGAAATATATAACTTTACGTCATCTTGGCTCATCTAACTTTTCGGTACTTCTACAGATCGATCACCTCCCCACCACTCACCCTCACCGCTATCGCCCCTTACTTAGGGAGGTGATCGATCTGTAGAAGAACCAACTTTTCTTGTGCGACACTAATTCTCTATTCTTTTGTTTTTTTTAGTTATTACATTATAGGACTTGTATTGAAAGCTAAAAGGAAATAACGGAACGTATTTCTATTCTCTTCGCGCTTCTTATCATTTTCTGTCGACATTTAGTTGAAAGTTGGAAGTGGAAAAGGCTAAATTTTATCTGCATGAAGATTTTGCCATCTCATATCCAATCAGGATGGGATTTTCTGTTTGTCTTTTACTCTTGTTAAATGTAACTAAACTAATAGTACGTTTTTAGATCATTATTCTTCATTGGTACATATGGCAGAACCATTGTCTTATGTAGCAAGTGTACTTTCTGATGTTCTAAATTGGCGTACAATTAACTTCAAAGGAGTATCATCTGGTAAGTACTATCTCTTTCTATGTTTAAATATTTTCCAATAAGTCGATGCTGCTAACTGAATTGATAATTTTTTCATTTTTAGACGTTAAACTAGTTGGTTGTCAACCGTTTGGAGGTGCATGGATTCAACCGGAAGTTTCACTTGATCGTATATTATTTTGGTAAATTTAAACAAGAAAGTTCTTTTTTGGACGAGAAGAAAACTCTATTTCTACAAAATTAATTGTGTGTTTTTCGACAGTTTAGGATACTATAAGGGTATTAATCTTACTTGCTTTCTAGAAGAATAAATTTACTATGCCTTTGAAAGATCAAAGAGTTGAAAAAGATTTTCAACAGTAAAGACAAACTTCTTTTAAATTATTGTTGGTATCTCTCGAAATATCTCTGAGTTCAAAAGTAGAGTAACTGAGTATACCTATCAAAATTATGTTTTTTTGTCTTCAGGAGAACTGTTGATAATAATTACTTTGAAATATTTGAGTATTCATTTCAACGAAATTTAAAATCCAGTGCATTACGATGTGGCTTTGGTTCGTATGCTGTGTTACCAAATTTATTTGTTGTTGAACTACAATATAAAAAGCAAATTCTTCTAATGTTTGCAACACAAAATGGTGTTTACAAATGGATATTAAAACATCCTCTATCAAATGAATTAGTATGTAGTACTGTAAAAAGAGATCATCATCAAATTTTCTGTATGTTTGGTTTTTGCGATAGTAGGACTCAACAACATCTATTCTTAACGACATTACAGACGATTATTTGAATGATCGACCGAATTTTTATCGTTATAATTTACAAACATATTCTCAAGTAACATGTCTATATACAGAGGAACATTCAATTTATGCATTTTTCAACGAAATGGAAGTATCTATTTTACGTTTTGATAAAAATGAATTGAGTAAGCTCAAAAACTGAAGAAAAAATTCGATTTATACTTTCTTTTTTTCTACAGATAATCCTGTACAGTTTACATTTCCCAAACGGCAAAATTCTGGTTTATTAAATTTTTTTTGGAGCACAAAGTAAGATCAACAAATATTTTTTTAACAAGACAGAATTAATAGCAGAATGTCTTATTTTAGATCTAATAAAAACAATTCCGTCCAACAAGATGCAATTATAACTAGCCACAAAACATTTCCATACAATAATATGTTAATGACAACTGTGTTGTATGATAATGGACAATTACGTATTTTGACGGAAGAGGTAAGCCGATTTCATATTTATATGCACTCTACTGTTGTTGTTATTTTTTGAAATCAAGAATTCTATTAAAAATTGAAAAAGTTTATCTTGGAATACTCAAAGAATTTCGTTTTATGAATCTATCGGCAGAGTCAGGGTTTCTGGTTGTTCTTAGAGATTAGGAGGGCCTAAAAATTTTGCTTCGCAGAAAGTGGCTGGCGAAAAAAAGTTTTCAAAACTTTTGGCAAAAAATTGTTGGTGGAAAAACGCCAAAAATTTTTCCAGAAAGTCCACAAACTTTTTTAAGGGGGCAGCCTCTCTGGACGGAATGTTTGAGTTTTTTACATATTATGTTTATTATTGTTCTTTCCAGCTTGAGCATATTATTCATGAATATAATATTAGTGTTGATCTCCTTAAACATTATCGTGAAAGTCCTAATTTGGCCAAAAGTAAAATGTTTCTTGATTATTGTCAGTACGAATTACATGATAACAATAGTGTAAATCTAATTACCCGTTTACTGGTTGCAATTGATTTTAATGATTCCATCCATTTATTTATCTATGAATTATATTTTAATTCATCATCAACATTTACCTTTACATTATTCAAATCAAAAGTTTATCGAAAAGAACAATCGTTAAATTGTTTGATACCTCCCTCCTCATCAATGAATTCTCTATCGTTTACCAATGAATTTATTTTATTAAATTTTATATCGAATCAAAGTCTACCAGTACTTATAATGATTCAATATGATCAAACTTATTTTAATATTTATTCAATACCAACGCCAAACATTTCATTACCAATTGATCTTTCAAATTCAATATTATCAAAACAAAATTCAACAGCAGATAGTATGATTGAAGATACTGTACTTTCTATTGACGATATTGAACAACGATTAAGTTATCCAGGAACATTTTCAATGGATATGCTAAAAGAAGGATTATGGATAACGTTTAATATAAATCTTGATGAATATGAACAACAGTGGACATCATTAGCTCAAATATTGAAACAATTACCACCAATATTACAGTCACTGGTAAGTAATTGCTTTCCTCATCAATAATTGTCAATAATAATATATCCATTTAGGCCGATGAACATTGTGAAGAACATCGTATTCCTGAAAATGAACGTATTCAAATATTAAGAAAATTTTGGCAAAATCTTTACGATACATTAATTGATCTTCGTGCAAATGCACTCGTTCCATTGGGTTTTAGAGTATTTGAAGAAAAAGATCTTGTTGTTGTTATCAACAAAGTAGGAAAGACAGTCAATATTATTTTTATAGTTAACATCTGCCTTTTCAATTTATAGGCTGCTATTTCTTTGTATTCAATGGCACAATTTGTTCCAATAGAACATACATCGATTACTGATCGTTATCGTTTAGATTGTCTGACAAAATTAGAACAATTGATGAAAACGTACGATGATAATACATTATTGGATATAGATGAAATGTTATTAAATGAATCGAACGTTATTGATCAGCAACGTACGAACAAGTAAGTACTATTGATTGTTTCTCTTTCTCAACTATTTTTTTCGTTCAGTAATCACTAGTGTTTGTTGGTTAACGAGATCAATTCATGAGACACGAATAAAAAAGCTAATCTAACACTGTTATGTTTGGGTTTTTTAGCCATTTGTTAAAAATTCATCAGAGTTTGAAACAAATAATTACTGGTGATTATTTGGTTGATTCGATTCGAATTTTATTTGACAAATCTGCTACTATACACAATCAGTCGGGTGAGTAACAAATACAGAAATGAATGCTCTGTTTATTTTTATGTTTTTTGTCTTATTAATTTAAGGTTTGAATATTCTCAGTCAATTTTCTTCTAAAGTTGGACGTCGTTTATTGGCGCAATCATTTGTCAAATATTGCGAACAACGAATTATCTATCTCCAACGTTTATTGAAAATAATACCGTTAATATTTCGAGCCAATGAAGACGATGTAATATTCAAAGTCAAAGTCGACAAAAAAACTATTTTTAGATGCTTATGTATTTGTTTTTTAGATTATTCTTTCGGCTGAACAAACGGATATGATTCAAGAAAAAGTATTACCATATATCCAAGAACTTTTACTTATCTATAAATTATTATATTGGCTTTCATCTTGTCATTGTAATCAAGAATCAACGAAAGATGATCGGTAAATATTAGTTCCGAATTTCTAATATTATATTGTAAAATTTTTTTCTTAAATCAATAGAGACTTGTTTATACAAAACTTATTTGCAAAACATACTAATAGAAGTCGTACAGGTACGCATGATCTTGTTTATTAGACGAAAGACTTCTTATAGCCATTGTTTTTCTCTTCTTTTAGGAAATCAGTCACTTCTTGAACAAATAATAGTCGATGATTTACAAGACGTACCGTCGCAACCAAAAAGGACTAGAAGATCAACAACAGATGAAATGGATCATGATGCTGATAATGAAACGTCCGAAATTTGGTTTAAAAATATATTGATGGCAGTCAATTCACTCTTTTCATTATTGTATTCTTTTTTATTTATATACAACTATATTTATATTCAATTATCCTCTATTTTTTCTTAACATTCACACTTTAGATGGCCGAATAATGATTTTATTTTGACATACTTGGCAGTTAAAAATCAATGGACAACATTGAATCGTTATTGTGAAAAATTAGATTGGTATAAAGACATAAATGCTGGGAGGTATGATTTTCATGTAGTTCTTACATCTTCATATGATATTTTACTTGTTTATTTGTTTAGACGTTTTCTTCATGCATTGAGCTTCTATCGTTCGGGTAATACACAACTAGCTACACGCTATTTAGCTCTGGTTATGAAAGAATTACATAGTGATGAATTGTTGAGAAAAGTTTTTTGTTCTCAAACGAAAAAATCACCAGAATTATTTTATATTGAACGAGTATGTTAAACAAAAATTGAGCGATAAGATAGAAAGAACACATTTTGTTTATATTTTAGATACGTGAATATTTGTGTTATTTTGGTCAAAGCCAAAATGTATCAGAATTTTTACATAATGCATTACAAGGCGATAGTCATTCATCTGATACCAGAGTATGTATTTAAAAAAATCTGACAGATTGATTGCTTTTATTGTAACGTATTTTTATTTTAGTCATTAATCATTACAGAGTTGTTTCGAACAAGTTTAGAACTGAAAAATTACGATGATGCATTTTGGTGTGTTCAACAAATAAAAGACTTTTTATGGTAAAATTTCATTTTCTACTTTGTTTAACTTTTATCTAGCTTGTTTTCATCCTTTAGTCAGAAAAACTTTATACTACAATATGCTTTGTCTGTTTGTGATGATGGTGATAATGGAGAATTTCATCGACTACGAACACTTGTGCAATATCAAGAAGATAAACTTAGCCATACGGATTTAGAATTATTAGCCAATTTAGAACAAACATGTGTTATGACACATCCAATGAAATCATCACATGTTTATGGATTATATGAAGTATATAAAATGTTAAAATATTATTTGAAAAGTAAATAATCAATTTAAAATTTAAAATTTATTTCATTAGAGAAAAATGTTTAGTTACTTTTTAAGATATATTATTGAGACTCGAATGTTTATTTTCTCGTTTAGTGGCTCAAATTACTTATCATTATGGTTGTTATTTACAACAAACAGATGGTATGAATAATTTAAAGGAACAACGATCGCTATTTCAGCGAGCATATGAAGCTATGTTACAGTTAGAAGAATTAACATCGCTTGAGAAATCTCTCGATAATACTGATATGCTTTTTATTTATCCTATCAACAATGAATATAATGTAGGTAGAAAAACTATTCTTTCTCTATCTTGAAAATAAGACGAATAGCATATTTTTTTTATGTTTTAGTCTATTGCTCCAATGCGAGATATGAATAATAATGTACGTTTGATTGATATAAATGAATGTCGTCGAAAATATTATTTAGTAACTGCCTTATATACATTACGTGTCAACTATAAATCACATCAATTAAATACATCCCAATTATCGATTCTAATGCATCCAAGTGAAATCAGTGGACTTTTAAGAAAAGTTAATGAAAATAAACAAGCTGAACAACTTTTAAAAGCCTATCATTTACCAATCACGTCGGTGTCTAATTATTAAAAAAATATCAAATGGGGCATTATTTTGTCTATGGTATTAGATCTATCAAAATTGTTGTGAGTAGTCTGTCTGATATCTAAGTCAGTTTTTTTCTTAGCATATCCATTTATGTACATGATAATTGTTTGTTCTAAAGTGTTTTTTTTCTATTTTTCCTGTAAAAAATGGTTTATGGATGTGTTCTTGTTTTTCTTTTATTTTATATCAATTAGGAAAATTTTAATAAATAAACTATTGCAAAAAGAAAATCTGAGAAAAATAAAATGAATTAATGAACGGAAGAACTTTTGAATATGAAGTTTTGGAGTCATTTTATTTATGCATCCCATCCCTATCTAATAAAATAGCAAATATGTCGGAAAACTACAGTTTTGTCTCCTGAGCTGAACGATTGAATTTACCCCACACTTTTTTAAAGAAAAAAGCTAGAAACTATGAAGCAGACATTTCATTTTTTGGGAGAGAAAAAGCATCACGAAAAAAACTCATCTACGTCGTTATCTGGAACGTCATGAACTTCTGGTTTAATATGATCTGTTTTGGTAGACGTCGGTTGTGGTTCATGTTCCTTATCTTTAATTTGTTCTCTAGATGTTGATATTTTAGGACCAAATGGAGGTTTATAGATATCCTCTGGACTCGGACTTTGTTCAGATGTTTTTTGATTAATAGATTGATTCGAAGCTTTTTTGTCTGATTGTCTACCAGTCGATTTTTCACCGCCTATTATCGCTCTCGATTGATCGTCGAGCCATTTAAAAAACTGTGCTTTATCCGTTGCATCACCTTGATCGTGGTTTTCTGTGCCATATTTAATCGGTGATTCATTATCCGATGTTGGTTTTATTGCTGAAGAGAAAAAGTTCTCGAATATTTTCTGGATAACAAAATTTCAACTTACTTTCAGATGTTTTTGACAAGTTCTTCTCTTTCAGCGGACTCCTTTTCGAATCTTTTAAGCTTTCATTCCTGTCATTGTTTTTTACAAGCATATTCTCTTTTACTTCTTCTGGTTCTGACGTGGGTGTCAATGCTAGAAGAATAAACATATTTTTAAAATGTTTCATGTGTTTTAGTATTATGTATTATTTACTTCTTTCTGGAGTTGAAGGCACATCACCTTTACGCTCGGTTTTTTTTTCAATAACGACTGACTTTTCTTTTCTGTCTCGTCGAAGATCATCTTGTTCGTCAATAATCATACTATCTTTCGTTGGATCTTTAGAACGTTCTTTAGATTTCGGAACAGATGGTAACACTGGAAATAGAAGATGACAATTAAAAATGTGCAGAGTTATGCGTAAAGAAGTTTGACCTACTCTGTTCAGCTGTTATATCCGTTGATGTCTTTGGTTTTGGTACGATTTTTGGTTCATGATTGATCGAACTCTGTCTTATATTTGTTTGTTCTCTTGTGCCTTCAGCAGTCTTATTGGTGCTTTCGATAAGTTTCTTTTCTGTGCTATTTATTTTTGTAGATTTTAACATCTGTTTTTCGTCATCTGTGTCGATTTCCGATGATTCTATTTTCTTTTTTATTGCATTTGGTGATTTCAATTTGACACCCGTCCGTATATTTGATGGTGTTTCATCTTCACTGGCTGAAATTTTTTTGGCTGAGACTATTGGCTTTTTCAATTTTGGATCTAACTTTTCTACTTTTGGTTTCGGTACGTTTTTATTTGTACTAGTAGCACGTTGCTGTGATTGAACGGGTTCTGATTGACTTCCACTAATGTATTTTGTTGTAGGATCCATTTTTATAAATTCTGGTTTTGATTTGGGATCAAAATTTTTGATCGCTTTATTTTTGTCGATTGTTTTCGATGCTGATGTAGGAATAGATTCTTGTTCGTGCACTCGTTTTGTTGATTGTGGATCAAATGCTTTTATTGATTTTTGATGACGTATTTTGTCATCAGGTCTCAAACTCAAATCCATAGATTTTTTATGTTTTCCATTCTGTATTGATCGATCAAAAGATCTTTCTTGGGATGAATCACTCATGTGAAATGAAGCACTGTTGGATCTTACTCGGTACGTAAGAGATGATGGCTGCTTAAATGATGAACGGTGATCTGAATGGTCTAAATTAAAAGTACAACAATATAGCCTAAAATGTGGAAATTAGTAATAAATGTATTACTTCTACTTTTTGATAATCTCATACTCGCTTCGGTTGGTGTATCATTGTAGTTTCGTTTATCAGAAAGCTTTGATTTATATTTTGTCGATGAATGGCGTCTCTGAGACTTGTGACGTGATGATTTGTAGACATCAATGTCAAATTCACTCAAAGGTAATTGCATATCGTTAACTAACCGTGATCGTTTATTCGTATGAATGGATTTTCGTTGAGACGAATAATTATTGTAGGTCATGAGATCGTCACTTGAATATGTATCGGATGTTGGCATCATTACTTGATCTAATCTTGACAATGGTTGCCGCCTTCTTCCTTGGATACTGTAGGATACTTTAGCATTATGTCTTTTGGGCTAAATGACATAGTCAAATTTCTTTGTTTCAAGAATACAATTAGGTACTATATCGAGACCTACTTGGTCATCTGTAGTATTTCCATTTGTATAATCTTCGTATGGATGACGCTTATTAGGTGGATAGTTGTAAACATCGGATGACTGAACATTGAATAATCTGGAATAACGATCATGTTGATTATATTTTTCTCGCGGTGATAAATCATCTAACATTGCTAATGCGTCCGATAACTGATTATTACTTATTCGTAATTTTACTAAAGCAGCATTCGATCCAACAGTATCATCATCTTCAAGTTCTTTATAACATTTGTTGACAGGATGATGTACGATAACAGTCGACTGTGGCCTGTATGAATCGAGTGACAAAGTTGAACTTGTTGATCTAGGTGTGAGATAGTTGAACGTCGAATCAAAGAAATCATGTGAATTGTTATCGGATAAACTCGAATAAGATAATGGTGAAGTGATACGAAATGGCGAACGAGAACTGCTATTTCGTGATGTCAAATGAAAGTCATGCTGTACAGGTGGCATTGGAATGTAAACAGTTGGATGAAAAACAGTGGGAGTGGCGTTATAAGCAGAACTAAAATTTGACATAACTTCAGCATAACGTACAGATTCGTCCATTATGATGGAACAAATTCTAAAATGAGAAGGTAAAGGAGGATACTAGTGAAAACCTAATTTTATGATGAAACCACTATCAAGGCCTTATTGTATGTACTTTCGATCTTTCATAGGACACTCATATGTGCAGTAGCGGATTCAGAGTTATTCTTAGATAAGTATGGTCGCTATTAAAACACAAACTTCTTAGGCAATTCTACTGCTAAAAGTGATTATTTTTCTCAATAAGTAAGAGCTGTAGCACCTCTTTTGAATCCGCGCTTATCCAGTTGGTAGATTTCTCAGACGATTAATGTTGGAAAAAAGATAGATCTTTTTGGCTAGAATTTTTCTCGAAATAATTTATTAGAATTCTACTATGAACTTTAATGTTCAATTAAAATCTGTTGTATTTTCCACTTGCAGATTTTTAGACACAAAATCATTTAATTTGTTAAATGTCGGGTCACGATAAATGTTCGATAAAAATTTTTCTTTCCACAAACGCGACTATCAGTGTATTTTCAGCTTGAAAGGCGTTGACAGTTGCGATTGTTGAAAGGAAATTTATCTGACATCTGACATCGTTATCTCCATGATCAGATTGGGATTTTGATGGTTGCCATAGTGCACAATAATAATTATGTAAAGGACTCATCGAAACTGTGCGTTATTCCATACGGTTGTTGCTTTTATAACGTGATTTATTATACAAATACCATAATAATAGTATAATCTGTATATCGGTTTTTCTTCATCGATTATCAGACTAAAGAAATTTTATCGAGTACCAGAGTCGCTAATCTATAGTCAACAAGAAAAATGTCATTGCAAATTTTATGTCCAACACTGCCATCTGCTCTGTTCTTCGCTCAAAAATAAAGTTGGTTAATTAACCAACTAACGTAACAAAAAGCAGTTCTAATGAAAAGAAAGAGAGGCTCATTTAATTCCGAACACTCCATACCTGTTTCAGTTCTGTTCGCTTTGAAAAGTCTTGTTACTAATTTCATACAGCGTCACTCTAGTCGAGACTCCCGGCAAAATTCCCACGGGACTCCTGCAGGAGTCAGGTGGGACTTTCAATGGATTTCTCAGGGCTCCTGTGGAACTTTCGAGTCCTGCGGGAGTCCAACGAAAGTCCTCAGAATCCTCAAAGTCTCACGGGAGTCCTGAGAAATCCCTTGAAAGTCCCACCTGACTCCCGCAGGATCCCGTGGGAGTTTTACCCAGAGTCTCAAGTAGGTCATGTAATCACTTTTAGTAAGAAACTACCTCGAACTCACTCTCGCAGTGCTTACTCCGCTCTCTAGGAAGCTGCTCTTTTTAGTATAGGTAGATAAAATCTAAAGCAGTTTTCCCCTTAAGTTGCAACGTTTTTCTATTTGCTCCAAAAATGTTATGGCATTTCCTTGGAAAACTGGACTTCTTTAAAAAATCCTTTGCTACCGGCCATTATATACGCAGATTCAGCGAACCTCAAAATAGTTCAGACTATTTATCTTGTAAAAGATGTTCACTATCTTTACTGAATTTCTAAAAAAACGAAGGAGGCTGAGCCTACCTCAGCGAAAAATCCTGGTGCCACCACTACACTAGTGTCCAAACATTTCAGCAAGTAACATTACCAAATCGCTTTTTGCGAAGACAGAAACTTTAATCTGATGACAATCTTTTCCCTAGAGTGATTCCAATGTTTATTAATGATGATGTAACAGAAAACAAAACAAAAAACAAGTTGTTCCAATGTTGAACTCTCGAAATAGAAACAAGTGTAGACTTACTTTATTAAATCGTTTTTGAATTGGCCGTTAAGCGAGAGGCAACCGAAACTAACGCGAAGGCCCAAAAGGATTAGTTTCACAATACATCCTGCATGAATGGTGGTTTGTACTAAACGCACCATGTTAATAAATCAGGTCTAGCTGCAGATACAGCAACACTTGTGGAATCGAAATTTCATCAGAAAACTTGAAGAGAACGAAAAACGAATCATAATGTTTGATCAAAAAAAGACTTTTTTTGGGAACCAGATTTCTTCGCATCACAGAGAAATTGTCAAATCGATTCCACAGGTAGAATTCGTCAACATGATAAGCTATTCTCTGTCATATCATACTCACATGATTTTCAGAAACGAATTTATGATAAAAATGCTTTTTAACCCGATCACTACAATCCTTAAATAAACCAAACCTTTCTGCAGAAACTTCCAATTAAATTTTCACCTCAACGCACAAGACATCTATATCTTGTTCATTTTCTCTCTTAAATTAACTCTTGTAGAAAATTTCATTACGTATATTTCTCTCATTTGTCTTACAGTACCCCACAAAAGTAGGGAGCCCGCTGTAACTCAAGAGCCATAACAGCTAGGAATTTCTAATTTTGTGTAGTCATAGCTCTTACCGAATGCTGATCACCCACCAAGTTTGGGCCTCTTTTACTAGATGGCTCGTGAGATATAAGTGATTTATCATTTTTTCGTAAATTATCAATAGCTCCTGACTTAAGAGAGATGAAAACTTTTTCTTTTTATTAAAATGTAGCCACGACTCTACTCTGTCTACGATATAAAATTTTGTGAGTTGGCTGTTGGTAGTCAGTGAAATACAGCTATTTTACGAGCGAGGTTCGCTTTTCTTTGTCGAAAAGTCGAGGCCCGTCGCGAAAAAAGTGTTGACGTAGGTGAAACTTTTGTCAGAAGGATTACACACTCACTTCTGACCTTCGCCATTTCATTCATTTTGCGTCCTTTTCACTTCCCTTATATTTTCAAGCAAAACTGATAACATATTTGAGAGCAGCAGACAAACCTGGGTCGAATAGCATACTTAACATTCGATTTTCGAACAAAAAGTTTTCATTCAAAATTTTCTCTCTAAATGAGAGCTAAAATACTCCAGACTGATCAAGTAAATGCTGTAGACACATTGTGGTAGAGTGAGATAGGGATTTACAAAATTCGCAGACTTTGGCTCTCAAAGCTACAAATTCCAGTAGAGCAACATGTGTTCTGTTCAATGAAACTCGTGTTTAGCCAAAAAGTACGACCATTATTAATATTTTCCAATTTTGCAGGTACGATTTCGCATATGTGTGAAGATCCAATTCACATATGTTTCTGGGTACAGATAGTATTCGACCTATACTACTTGTGCTGCAAGTACGAGCTCTAGCTCTGCTGCGTAGATCGAAATATGACGACTGTAAAATGCAGTTTTCTACACGTGCTCTTGTTAGGGCTTTTACAAAATATGCTAGAAGTCCTAAAGGAAGCATTATCTCATCAAAAGATTTTGGGAATCTTCTTAAATGTGTTACCACACTTAGGAATTGGAGGCAAAATTCGACTAGTACCGACAACAATGATAGTCGAGCGGGTATGCTTGTCGAACAACAGTCGAATCAATCGGTTCAAAAATCGAGAGATACCCATAGTTGGAGCTTTGGTGGTGCTCATGGTTGGTCGCAGTGTGGCCTCCTATATTTCCTCAAAGATAGTGCAGCAGAATTACAATTTCTCAAAATAATATTCACCTTGTGTGCTTTGGAAACGAAATACATGTAAGCCAATTTAACTTTTTCTCAATCTTCAACTCTTTCTCAGGTATCATCTTGTCGTAGTGTTTAGCCAAAATGTGCTTCTCTACACGGAGATCCACGTGGAAAGTAACATCTTAACATCACATTTTGTTTATTTGCTACAAACCATGCGAAAATGGAAGAAAACAATAATATAACATTACTTTTACTACTCATTGTATACCCAGGGCAGAAAATCCGATGGGTGATGTTTCGGCCTGTGCAGTGAAAGTTTGTTTTGCATTTCTTGTCAAGATCCTGTTTCTCAAAAAATACTTTACATAAGTGAAAAATTTGACTTAAGTAAGATTTTTTCCTAAGTGAGTTTCTGGAAAACATCGTAACTTAAGGAACCTCACGACCACCCTTAAGTTTTCACATAATGTTTTAATTGAAAAATTATTTATAATTTGTAACTTTTTTCTTTTTCCGTAGTCAGACCCACAATAATTAGATAGGAAATAATTTTAGAAGTTTTTTGTTCAAAAAATTTCATAAAAATAATCTAAATTTGTTAAATATCAGTGGTTTTACTGCATGACCTCTGTTTAACTTAAGTTTTTCTGAGAAACGCACTCACGGGGAAACTTAAGTGTCCCTTAAGTACTTCATTTTCCCCCTAAAAATCCACTTAAGTGGAATACTTAAGTTTTTTTTGAGAAAGAGGTGTCTGACATTTGTCAGTAGCGGCGCTTATCTCTTCCTATTGGTGCAAAAATGGATCAGTCAAAAACTATAGATAGGAGTTTCGTTCTTCCTTTTTCCTTATTCCATATCAAACGACTCGAAAACACAAGTAACGCTCATCTGCAATTCGCAGAACCCTTACTGGAAGGATGCCTCTTAATAGGCATCTTTGCCCAATTCTAACCAGGACTTAAACTTTAAGGTCAAGATAAGATACAATGAATAATCATGGTTACGCTGTCATTGTTGTGTCTTATTATGTTGATAATCAGGACAGATGGACCCGCAGTAAAGGGTAAAGTTTGCATTGGTCAAACGTTTAATTGAAAACATAAATTTTTATCGGCAACTTTGCAATTTTTGAAGTAACCACTAACAACTGCCTTACTTCTTACTAGTAAGAAAGTAATACATGTGTGTTACTTTGTTACTCTTGGTAAAGTAACAAAGAACAGGTTTTTTGTTCTTTTCTCAAAAAAGCTTTCTGAAACGGGTTTTGTGGGGACGAGGGTGAAATAATTCCACCCTCACCCTCACTAAATCTTTCAAAAAGCGCACTCGTCAAAGTGCAGTTAAGTTTTTAAAATATTATTGAGTCGTTCTCCCTCGATGTTGTAATTTTGGCACAGGTTTTCCATTTCTTTTCAAATATAAGTGTTATATGGCTTTATGTAAAAGTTAGAATATTTTCTCTCCACTATATATCATTTTTTATACATCTCTATGCTTGTGCTTGTCTATGTTGTCGCAACAGTTAGATTCTTTTTCTGTTTCTGAGTAAATATGTAAATGAAGTCCAGTGTTTCAACGTCTACTATTTGTTTTTCCTTTTTGTACATAGAACATTGACTGTTGTCTCTCTT
>CAJNOQ010000374.1:0-53187 GCA_905250885.1 Didymodactylos carnosus | reverse complement strand
TTTTTTTATTTTTCTCTCACAATGTATGTATTGAAACTTTTTAGTTTAGGTTATCATTTGGTGTCTTCTGATGCCACAAGTCCTTTTGGTGCTTTTTTGTGATATCCTACCTTTGTGTAAAAATAAATTTCAGTTCAGTTCAGTTCAGTTCAGTTCAGGTGAAGCAGAAGCACTGACAGTGTATCGAAAAATAACTTTAGCAACTTTACCTTCATCTACCTCTCTTGCACTCTCGCGTGATCTTTTTCGCAAATCTGCACGATTAGTGGTAGCTGAGAACAAGTGGCTGCCTCGAAGCAGAAAGTAGGATCTAGAAGAAAGACGAAAGAACTAGATGACACCTGCCCTACAGGCAGATTGGAAACCCGACCGAGTGAAGCGTACGTTAGAAACACTTTAGACACCGTTTGAATCCTTTAAATACGATTAGAACACTGCAGTGCTGTAGTAGGAAACATATGATGTATTCTATCAGTAGTAATGTTTCAAACTAAAAATCTATCATACTACATAGAAGCATAGACTGATAAATAGCACGTGACTACCTAGTGAATCACTCTACACTATTCATAGTGAATGTACATGAAGTGTCACATAACAATTAATTATCTCATAGAAAAGGTATTGAAAATATGCTCAACTTTTGAGACTCATTACTTAATAATTAAACCATATATCGAAAAAATACCTTCAGTTCTGTCATCTACAGCTGCTGTACTTTTCAATCATCTTTTTACCAAATCTGTACGATCTGGGATGGCTGAGAACGAGTGGCTGACTAAAAGGAAGAAGTGGGTCTAGAAGAAAGAAGAAAGAAAGAAGAATTTTTTGTAGTGGAACAGAATAAGCCTCTCCGAGTTACACTTGGTCGGCTTATTTCTATCTTAGAAGAAACGACAAAGTTTTCTAAAAAATATACTCATTTTGTAACATTAATTACACGATCAGAGGTAACCGAGAACGAGTGTCTGACTCGAACACGAAAAGACAGTGTCGAAAGAAAGAAAGAACTAGATGCCACCTATGCTGCGCATAGATTAAAAGTCGATTGAGTGAACCGCAAACAGACGAAATTAGAAGATTCAAAAACTCAAAATAGTTTGACTACTTTTCAAGAAGAATTCCTATATTCCTATATCAGCTGATTCATTATCGTGTCATATGTTCTACTATTGTATAGCTTTCATGATATACAGTACTGTAGTATATATATATTCACTATGAAGTGAATATACACAATTTATTATCTCATACATACACAATTCATATATAAACAAATGCATACCTACACAATTAATTATCTCATACCAGAAACGATAGAGTTTTCTAAAACATACACTCATTTTGTGACACTGAATATACGATCACTAAAGCAAATATTCCAAAAGAAATTAAATGTGTCATCTTCCACTTCTCTACTTTCAAATCATCTTTTACCGAACTCTATACGATCAGAGGTAACCGAGAACTAGTGTCTCACTCGAACGCGAAAACACAGTGTGGAAAGAAAGAACTACACGCCAACTATGCTGCGCATAGATTGAAAAGTCGACTGAATGAAACAGTAAATAGACGCAATTAGAAGGTTCAGAAACTCAAAACAGTCTGACTACTTTTCAAGAAGAATTCCTATATTTCTATCTCAGCTGATTCATTATCGTGTCATATGTTCTAATATAGTATAGCTTACATCATATCCAGTGCTGTAGCATATATTCACTATGAAGTGAATCACGTGACAATTAATTATCTCATGGCAGAAACGATAGAGTTGTGTAAAAAATATATTCATTTTGTGACACTAATTATACGATAACTGACAGTCTCCTTGAGTTTCACTCAGTCAACTTGAAGAAAGAAGAATTTTGCTAGGCAACGCTCGAAACTAAACAGAATAAGTCTCCCTATCGTTTCACTTAGTCGACTTAGTAAGTAGTTCCAAGAGAAAAACTGCGGAAAGAAGTTAGCATTGTCCACATGTGTGAATATGTAATGTATAAGTATCGTATTCATTAATGAGCCCTATTCCTCTGATGAATATGATCATGACTTATTACTAAAATGGAGAAATGAAGAGCATGGTTTTAGGATATAGAATTAGTTTTGACCCTGTATTATCTGGATTATATGTCAGCATTCAGGCACTATACGGGACTTCCTGACACATATCCATTTTCTCTTATTGAGATTTAGTAACCTTAAAACTAAATAGAAGCATAAGTTTCGATCACACTGATATACTCATTCTCATTTTATTTTTTATGTGAATTCCAATATAGTCTAATGTATTCGAAAAATAGATGAAATACAGAGATAGTAAAACATTTAGTATTTAAAATGGTATATACAAAAACTGCCGGGTTCTGATTTTCTACTTTTGGCTCTAGTATTCCTGGTCTAGATATCGATTGTGCTTCTTAGGTGTTATAACAGTCACCACTTACATTTGGATAGTTAGGAAAGACGCTAACGGCGCTATTAATGCCATTGTTCAAACTTAAGTATTAAATGTTCATTTGGTATGAATGTTTATAATAATAAAACCTTCTAGGTATTAACTATACAATTTGTCCTTCAAATTATACATCTCTGTTTAAATCTGTAATATTTAGAAACTTGAACAATTTATTTGTTGATATTTATGTCTCATATATTGTTTAATATTCGCTCATTCATATCGTAGGATCAAATTTCTTCATCTCAAATTAAAGAATAAAAGTGAAAATCAAATATCATTGTTGTTTTTATTATTATGATTATTATTATTCTTAAGGTCTTTTTTCTTCCGCTCTCTGTAAAAAATACCGCTACCCTTCGTTATTACTACAATATGTATAATAATCATATCATTTATTCATTTTTGCTAGACATTTTTTTTTCTTTGTTCATTATCAATAGCGTGATCTTATCGTCGAGACAAAATCTACAGATAAATTGACCTTATTTTTTAAATATTTATCATTATTTTTTGTAGTCGCACACTTTTGAATTTCCAATTAAAATAAAGTTAGATATTTTAAATATAATCGACTTTATTACATATTCAAGTAAGTTCATATTTACGTTGATCCATCCAATCACGTTCAAAAAGTTTCTTTTTTCTATCATTTACAGTACATCAACTAGAATGTCTTATTACAAAATCATAATTATACTAATTAATCATTTTTACTTCAATATTGTTTACAGTCAAGGTATAATGTTCTAAAAATTTTCCATTATCTTGCTTATACTACATTAACTAATACATTTGGATAGCATTCTCTTTTTCAAGAATAACTCATTTTCATGTACATTTTGATTTTAATTTGTTAAAATATATAAATAGATCTTTGTAAACAAATGAATTGTGGATCTGGTCAATGTATATTAACCAACAATCCCACTTTACCATATTATTGTCGTTGTTTAAATGGTACAAATACCATCTTCCCATGTCCACCAGAAAGTAAGAAATACTTTGAAAATGTTAATAATTTCAAAAACAATTTTATTCTATCAATTAGATCCATGCGCAAGAAATCCTTGTGGAAGTGGCACTTGTGATTTGGTTCCCAGTCTGGCGAAAGGCTATTTATGTAGATGTGCTGGTAATGCAATATCATTGACCAATTGTAGTAGTAAGCATGTTTACTTCATTCTTTATTGATGTTCTGTTGAACAAGTGAAAAAAATTTCAATCATATCAACTACGAACAGTTAGTATATTAAATCTTCTTTAATTATCCTACATATCTTGAACTAATGATATTGTCATGTTGTTTTTTTATATTAAATTGTTTTAAGGATACCGTTAATAACTTTTTTTTTAATGAATATTGTTAGGTTTTTCAGCCACAAGAAGTGTATGTAGCTCGAATCCATGTTATAATGGAGCATGTGTAGATAATTTCGGTGGATTTGTCTGCAATTGTCTTCCAAATTGGACGGGAAAAATGTGTGATAGTATGTTGAATTTTGAACAAGAGATTTTATATGATTATATATTATCAATTATCTGTATAGATAAAATTACAACAGGTTGTGCTGGTAGACCATGCGGTTTAGGAAAATGTTACACACTGAGTGACACTTCCCTTCCTTTCGTTTGTTTATGTCCTGATGGTCAATTTAGTACGACGTGCGGTATGTACTTATATGTGATGACAATTTTGTTCAAGCGGTAATGTATTTGCTACTATTTAGACGTCTATTCTGTCAATACTTCAACTTCAATCACTACAACAACACCGGCAGCAAATAGATGCAATCCTCTCGCGTTAACGCCCTGTACGAATGGAGGCAGCTGCCTATTTAGTAGTTCGCTCTATCGATGTGTTTGTGCGCCAGGATTTACTGGTAGTTTTTGCGAATTAAGTCAGTACATGAAACATTATTTGTCACTTTATCTGAAAGCATTTCTTTCTAGAGATTAATAAATGTGACTCAAATCCCTGTCTCTATGGGGGAATCTGTTATGATCTTCAAGCATCATATGTTTGCTTTTGCCCAGATCAGAGATTTCGAACACAATGTCTATCATCATCAAGTAAAAATTGAATTAAATCGGGTATTTTGTCAGGATTATTAATTTTTTTGTTCTCTTTTTTTTTTGTTTGTTAAGTAACGACGAATACGGAAAGCTCGTTAACGTGCCCTTGTAAAAATGGAGGCGTCTGTGTTTTTCCAAATTCTCAACAGTGTGTTTGTCCTAGTGCATTTACCGGACAATATTGTGAAGAATTAATTCGTAAGTTAAAAATTTTATTTTTCAATTCTACTTTGAGTTAAAAACATATTTCTTAATTAAGAAACAAAATTATGTAATAATATTGTATGTCGCAATGGTGGAGTATGTAATATACTTGCTAAAAATTACACTCAATGTTTATGTATACTGGGATTCCACGGTGACTATTGTGAAAGAGCAGCGGGTTGGTGAAACAGGTCGAAATAACTCATATTATAAAGCTTCTACGCTATCATCTATCACAAACGCAATAGAAACGCTTCGCTTTTGCTAATCGCTCAGTTTTAAAGTTTCGATAAAAATACTAATTTTATATTTGTTCAAGCTGCCGGAGGATGTAATCAAATCTCGTGTATGAACGGTGGCACATGTTATGAAAATTCTCCTGGTGTATCAGTGTTCGCTTATTGTTTATGCCAGACTGGTTATACTGGAAAATTGTGTGAAACAGGTAAAAAAAAGACGGTATAACATATATGATGGTACAAATCGATTTATTTTCAGAATATTTTCGATGCAGATCAAATGGAAGATTTGCTGATGGTTATAACTGTGCGCATGGAAAATATTTCGAATGTATTCAATACCTTCAAGGTAAAGATCAAGTACTATCTTTAATTATACAGGACAGTAGCTTTTTTTCATCATATTAGCCCCAAATTCCAATGGTATTTTATTGAGTCGAAGTTGTCCAGCTAGTCTACGATATAATTTTATGATAGGTCGATGTGATTATGCTCAAAATGTTCAATGTTTATTGGCATAAACAATATCCTATAGAACTTTTTGAACAATTGTATATATAAGTGAAATATATTACTTGTATGTTTTAAATATTTTATCATTTTCTAAGAAAATATCCCATTAAATAGATATTATTTTCTTAAATGTGATTTGACAGCGTTTTCTTACGTGTTGTACAATATTACGTGATTTCTATAACAATAAATTCAAATAAAGTTATTTCAAACTAACCCTGTTAAAATGAAGTTCTCGAGCGACTGATATGCATTAAGAACGAAATTTTACTTTTAACTCTAACATGTATATGTATTATTTGTTGAAGATTTTGTCTAAGTTTACTGAATGATTGTCATTTTCTTTCTTAAAATATAGATATTTGACATAATTTAGGTTTTTATTATAAGAAAATATTTTTTTCTATTGTACTATACGAAAATACAGATAAAAGTATAATGGAGAAAAAAATGAATAGTAATCGAAAACCGGATGTATTTAAATAAAGTTTGTTTCGAATAATATGATGCAATAAATAATAAAGAATCCAGATAACAGAAATTCATCAGAAAAAAAACACAGATATATGTGATCGTTGGACAGATGTTAAAATAATCTGATATATACTAATTCTTGACTACAATAGTAATAATAAGTAGATATTAACAAAATATTCAAAGTTCACTCGCATAGTATACATTTATTAGCTATCTCATCGCTAAAGAAGAGACTGCTGAACATGCCTTATGTCTGACAGTAGATACATTTGTTTCACCTTGCAATTTTTTGATGATAAATATAATTAATAGATTGCCAGGATGACACAATTCGATTATTGGGCAATTTAACATCATCGTTTAGGTAAGAATAATGGAGCCAGAAGGTATCGTACAATAAAGCTTCGACCGTTATAGACATATTCAAAAACTAGAAGAAGCAAATTATTATGATATGTGAAAATTTTGACTAACACGGTAGAATTTGACACATGTTACTTTACTAAATGAACTTTAATATGATGTGATCTGTAGTAAAAAATACTTTTCGTCCATGTTTTCTGTAATACTTTTAATCTGGTTCGATATTGGCAATAGCACTGCCATATACATCAAACTGTAAATTTTATTAGACTGCTTTATTTTTATCAGCAGTGGTTGGTCAAACTTCAGACTATGTGACACTTTACTTATGCAATGGTAAGATCATGATAAGAGCAGTATTCCTATAGGATCTTTTTTTCCCTATTTATAGCGTTATAACGCTATAAAACATGTTTTTTTTTAAATTATGGTATTACAACGCTATAGATTTATCTCATTACAACGCGATAGACGTAGCCCGTCGTGTTATAACGCATTATAAAGTTATTTTTCAGGAATTTATGGCGTTATAACTGGACACAAATTTTCATTGCATTACAACTCTATAAATTTATAGCATTATAATGCGTTTCAATTTTTTATCTCGTTATAACGCGATTAGATTTGTCTACCGCCTTATAATACGTTAGATTCTAATGTATTATAACGCGTTTGAGTTTTTTACTTCAATATAATGCATTATAATACTTCAGATGTTTTATCTAATTATAATGCCATAAATTTGGAAAAATCTTCTATTGCGTTATAACTCATCAGATAATGCATATCGTATTGTAACAAGTTAATATCTAATATATTACAATGCATTATTCTTTTCTATCTCATTGCCATGAGATGAGAAAACGGAACTCGGTGTAACACAATAGATGTTAATGCGTTATAACGAGTAAGACAATATCCAAAGCGAAAACACATGGTTTTCTCGTAAAGACCACATTTCCGTAAAATTCTGAGACTGCCAATCGATTCCTTTCGAAAAGTTGATCCGGGAAAAATTACTTCAACTATATGGGATATATACGTTACTGACTTGAGACTTAGGACATAAACTCTCATAGCATACTTATTACCACTGTCACATATAGCGCTACAGCGCCTGAACAGTTAATGCATTGTAATGCGACAGGAATTAGGAAACGCCCTGTAACGGCATACAAATTACTAACGCGGTAATCGAATTTATAGCGTTGTAACATTCTAAAATATGCGAAAGTCGTTGATAAAAGTGCATTATAACACTATAATTTCAATTTTTAGGCAGATTTTTCCCCGTAACGCGTTACCCTAATGGTTACAATGCATTAAAGACATGTGTTTTCTAAATTCATCAGGTTATAACACAATAGAAAAGCTAACACATTACAAGGCATTACGATATGCCTAACGCATTACAATGCAATAAATACGAAAAAAAGATCCTGTGGATTTAATCTAATGTCGGATACTTTAGATAAAATTTAGAACAAATAATGTTGTTGTGGTCGGTTTAAGTCTCCTGTTCGAAATATGTGAGGATAATTTCTCACAAGGACCAATAAAATAGTGGGGATACTTGTTTTTGTGAAGTAGTCAAACAGACGTGTTCCTACAAGTCAATGCTAATAATACAAATGTTATAACTCTCTAGAGCGCAACTATGGAGCTCTGAATTCAGTTAAAGCTAAGTCAGACAAACATACTCTCGACTAGTGTCGAATCGTTGAACGATGATCTCAACATAACTGCTTTTTTACAACAAATGTATCAGTGGTTTATTTAAATAATTTTTGCGCTTAAAATAACGTTCACCGTACGACTGGTTATCCGATATCTCAAGATTGAGTCTCATAATGCTAGCGGTATACAACGAACGATATTGAGTGGTGAGTTATGTTCAGCTTTATTTCATATCGTTTGTTTCTTCTCTTCATATAGGTACTGTGTCACTATCGTTAGCTCAAAACCAGTAAAGAAATGAACATCTGCGATCGAACGAAAATGATCAAGTCAACGAAAACTGACATTAGATAATTCATGGCATAGCCTGTCAACTTTACTAATCAGCTAAAAGCTGTTTAAAGACTATATGTTAATCGTCAACATTTTTTTGTCCATTATTTCACAGTCATGGCCTAAAAATAGGCATTTAACTCTATGCAGTTGAAACTGAAATTCACATCAGCCATTAACTGCCGGCTAGTATGTCATTTACGAACAGTCAATATATCTGAAAACAACTAGCGTTTAATGTTGGTAGTTAAATGATAATTTTTATCCATTTGTCAACAGATCGTTCACTCTTTTGTGTCGCTATTATGATTAATACAGATTTGTCTTTGATTCTTTTGAAAAAACTTAAAATTTTTCTCTTCGATTATATAACTCATCAAAACTTGTCTCGAAGAGGTAGCCTTTAGTTCTCGAACTAATATCAGTGACGGTACCATGATCTAGAGAACCAAAAATATTGAAAACTTTTGAATTCATTCTTTATGAAGTTATCAGTCAGACAGAGACCGCCTTCAGAAAAAATTCGAAAAATAGATCGCTAAATGGTCTATGACGGCCTCAAAACGGACATCGTCATCAAATGCTAATTTTTGAATAGTAATAAAACTGTCACGCCACTTTTAGGCATTACAAACGTTTTTTAGATTAAATGCCTAAAAAAGTCTTTTCTCCAAACATTTAACAAACATTGGATGAGCTATTAATGGGTATTTAATAAAACAATTAATTATACTGTATTCCACGATTTGGAGATAACAGATCTCAATAGTTGTCAAACGTCACGCGAATGATATTTTATTTTTTCTATAGGTCTTTATGCTGGTCTGGATTGTGATGCATACAAACATTAGAGCGATGAAGCATGTCCAAACCACAGAAGATTAAAAAATGCTGTTCTTGAAATATCTCCAGAAGCACGAAATTAAATACAAAGTTCAATTTACAACCCGTTCAAAAAAGATTCTAAATTGATTGTTTATCGAATACAGTTTCATTTTAGGCACGGTCCAACTCCGAAAAGTAAATTTAACTTCGAACACAAACATTTATCTGATAAAATAGACACGACATCATTCACCGAATAAACTTGAGACGATTATCATACAAACAAGAAAGAAGCTTAAAAAAGGGCAAAACAGTAGATATTACCTGGTTTTTGTATATTAGTAAATATTTAATTGGAATCTTTGTCCCATTTACTACGGTTGAGAGTTACGAAAAAAAGACCATTCCTCGGTTTTAAAGTGATGGCTCTTTCGACAAATCAAATAGCAGAATAGAACAAAACAAGTTATTCAATATGACGAATCTAGGGATGATAATTATTATGTAAATCATCAAGTACTACCATGTCAAATCAAAATATAAAGTCAAATATTGGAAATCTCTTCCTGTAAAATTACTATAGTAACCTAAAAAGTTGTTTTACTTTCAAGCAGTCATCCATTATTCTATATACCATCCTTATTTAAGTTAATCAGAAAATTTAATCAATTTTTTTATTCAAATGAGTACAAACACGTACCTTGCAAAAACGAGTAAACGAATAAACAACAACAACAACAACAACAACAAAAGGTATTCCGAAAGAGGCAACAGTCAGCGTTTTATTTTTTATACTTAAACAGCCGATAAAATGTGAAAACTATTTATCCTAATAAGATAAATACCGTGTCATAATCATGAAAATAAGATTATTTGCTATTGTCGATGTTGTTTCTTCCTCTATGGAAAGAAAAAGAATAAAAATGTAACAAGTGTTGAATGGAAGGAAATCTATTTTACGAAACAACAACAATAAAAATCAAACCAAACAAAAAAAAAGAGAAAAAGAGATGATATAGAAAGTTACGAAACAGGTACACACACACGCATCACACACACTCACACACACATGTATATGATGTGTTTTTGTACAATGCGCTTCATGAAATAAGCGCAACACATAGATGAATAAACAGATGAAGATGCAGAGATAGATAATAGAAAATAACTCATACTACACGTACAGATATTTTTCGATGTAAAAAAGATGAATTATCCAATTCTTTTAAAGCTTGTTGAACGTCATCACGATTTGTTAATGCTACAACAGCATGTCCGGTCGGTTTTCCAGATGAATCACGATGAATCTAAAAATACACAAAGATCAGTTTTGTTTTGTAATAAGAAATATGTTCCTAGCATACCTTTAACGTCTCTTCAATTGGACGATATACTCTTAAAAGTTGTAAGATTTCTTCTCTTGTTGCACGAAAATGGACATTTGACATTAATAATACCTGTCCACGGTATTGATCATAGCATGCTGGTAATTGAGTTAATTGTTTGGCTATTGGTGAACGGTTATCTTGAAGATTGTTAACTAGAGAAAACGAGAATATAAGTACATAGCATATGAAGGAAGAAAACACCTTTTTACCATTGTTTATTCTTAATATTTTTCCTTGTTGATCGTCTGATGAAGGTGACTTATCATTAGGTAATTCATTTGTTGAATCGATGAGAGATAGTGCTGTTGATGGTGCAGTGTGGTTATTATTCTCATATTGCTGTCGACGATCAATGTATTGTCTTGGTCGTTGTTGTGAATAATCATTTATAGGAGATTTCATATGTTCATCATTTTTATTATCATCCCTATCGTGAAGTTTACGTTTTCCAGGAAAATTATTTTGTTGATTTATTTCCATAGATGATGATTTATTGTTATTATAATTTTGATTAAAATTTGTCACACGTCCTAAACCACCGCTGGATGAAAATGTTGCACCGGTTTCATCTGGTTCATCTTTATTTGCTGATTGAAATTCCCATAAGGATAATGCTCGCAATTCAAGTACACGACCACCAAACTGTAAACGATTTTTTTCATATGCCTTTCGACAATCGTTACTTGATGAAAATCGAACATAACATTCACCAGCTGGACGACCACTTTTATCATATTTAAACTGAATACCATCTTGAGCGATATCCATTCCTTGAAAGAAAGTTCTTACATCATTCTCACGTGTAGCATAGGGAATATTTCTCATTCTCAAACAACATATCGTTGGTGGTAATTCTTCATTGTATCTTGGACGGCGTGGATATGATGAGGCGTTGGTATTGCCATTTGTTCCATCGTCATCATCTTGATTCATACGTGTCTGATAATTTCTGCCAGCACCACCACTACGTATATCATGATCACGCGAACGTGAACGACTACGAGAACGTCGTAAACGACCGTCATCATTTACACCACGACCACGACGTTCTTTTGGTTTTAACGCGTTAATTTCCATTTCCATTTCTTTTTTCGATATACGTTGAATATCAAATCTAGAGTTACCTAACACAAAACAAAATTATATTGTATAGTTTTTGTTAAAGCTTCAAAAAATCAGTGGTTACCAGAATGTTCATCGTGATAAAATAAAGCTTTCTCTAAATCAACTTCGCTAAGAAATTCGATAAAGGCTGGTCCACATATCATTCCGTCTGTGTCTAAATCTAAATAGATTCCACGATCAGGAATAATTTCTGATGCAGTAAATAATTTTCTTATATCACGTTTATACCATTTGTTTGGAATGCCTAAAATGATAGAATATATTTTAAATTAATTTTAATAAATGTATCGAAATACACGTACCTAATACTTTGACACAATATCCGCCTTCTGGTTGGCGTTTTTTCACTGATGTTGGTATAAATGAATCTAGAGACGAAGCAAATTCATATTCTGTTGCCGGTATAATCTGTACATTTTGTCCACCATAATAAACGTAATTAAATTGTGACAATGCTTCTTCAGCATCGTCAATTGAACGAAATTGAACAACAGCTTCACCTGTTCGTTCACCGTGTTGATCATTAATCATTTTAATATCTTCTAAACGTAATTTATAATCGGAAAATAATAATTTAACATCACGATATGAATATTTTTTTGATAAATTTTTTACTCTCAAATAGGGTTCACGTATTTTTTGTCGAGAATTTATAGATGTTAATGTACGCGATGCAGCGGTTGTATACTGTTGAGGATAATTTGAATGATTATTATTATTATAGTCATTTAATGTTCTCATATTGTCATTGGATGTCGATTTAGTAATCTGATTAGGATTACTTAACAATGTACGCTGTTGACTCTGATGTATGGATTGACTATTATGATTATGATCATTCGAGATAAAACCGGATGTTTGCATTGCTGCTGGTGTATTTTGAATAAGCGACGGAGGTATATGATGTGGTGTTGATGTTTGTAGCCACGGTGGAAGTAGAAAGTTAGGTGGTAGTGTGCCAGGTCCAGCAGACATGAGTGCATTCAATGCTCCAGGTGGCAGCTGAGGAAGTGCGCCAGGAGTTAAAAATGACACCGGCGGTGGAACATGGTGAAGAAAAGGAGAAGTATTTGAGGTTGTTGTTGATACTGCATCATGAATTTGTGTTCCATGAGTTGAAGATGGTGTATGAGTGTAATGAGATGATGTAGTTGTGCTAACTGCTGATGTTGGTAAATGGGATTGTAATGGATTATTTGCATATATTGGTGATTGACCAGTTTGCATTGGTATAGTACTTTGTTGTGAATTTGCTGCTTGTAAGGCAGCAAGTTGTTGTAACACAGCATTTGGTTGAGAGTTTAAACCTACGAAAAAGAGAAAACGTACGATAAGACATAATTACTTTTTAACAGCTATATAGTTTAAGGATCTATAGATTCAATAAAAAAAGTAAAATCTGTCGTTAGTAAAGCAAGCAAGTAATTTATGCAGAAAATCAAAGCAGTCGTTCGCTATAGAGACCTTCTTAAGATCTTAAAAAGCCAAGGCAAAACAATTGTTTTTTTCCAAATATTTTAATGCCGAACTATCATTGAAAAGATTTGAATTCCTTTTTTATGAGATATTGTAAAAGATTAACTGTTCGACTTATACACGTTAAGGAATATTTAAATAGCAAAAACCCATGTCAAATTGGAACAGGTTAATCTCCATCGAAAACAAACAGTTAAAAATTCAATTAAACAAACAATTTTTTCGATTTATCTTATATTAAAATGCGAATTTATTACTCCAATTTGTATCATATTGCGTTGTTTTAAACAGAAAGCAAAAATCACAGCGCAAGTACGCTTTGAAATATTATGGATCATGATAATAGTTGATTATTTACTTCAAGGTGCTCTCAAATGTAGGTTCAAAAAGATCTCTGTGCAAAGGTTGATATGAATGAATTTTATCTAATGATAATCGATCAGCCTCAAAAATAGTTTGATATTTTTCTGCAAAAACAAGACAAAAAAGAGCCAGTCATTTTAAGAATAACTATATGTACTGGCAGACATACGAATTTGGTTGTTATTTTTCGCTTGAAAAAAATTTAATTACACATTTAAACATATTCTGTATTCTAATTTTCAGGTACAATACCTACCCTGACTTGCTAATTGTGCTAACACATTTGGTGGTAAATTTGATTGCAATAAAGACAACACAAGGTTTGCTGGTGCTAGATTAGCACCATTAACATTTGTAGAATTATTTGTTACTGCTGATGGAATATTATTTTGAATGGGCTGGCTTAGTTTTTGTGTTTTGTTGACAGCATCAAGAAAGGATGTTATTGTTTCTGTTTGTTGATGATGATGGTGACGGAGATTATCATTTGATGTTTCATCGATATCTTGTGTGAATTGTTGATTTGTTGAAGAAGATGATGATGGAATAGAGCCGGATGATTGTTGATTTAAAGTTGATGGTGTTTGACTTTGTTTTCCATTCGCTGATGATGTCGGCATTGTTTTGCTACGAGCTGCTGCAATCACATTTTGCATCTCACTTTTACTACTTAAAAATAATTTGACCGATTGATTACATATTTGTCCACCATCTTTTTGCATTGCTTGTCGAGCATCGTCATCGGATTGAAATGCAATAAATGCATCGCCTCTATCACCTCCAACTAGAAATAAATAAAACGCACATAAAAAAAAAGATGCTTTGTTTTGCACGTTTTTGTTCTATTACCGATATGAACACCACCATCGGGAATTTGTAATCCAACAAAATATTTTCGAATATCTTGAGAACGTGCTTCCCATGCAAGATTTTGTAAACGAATTATAAATGACATTTAATTAATTTTATAAATACTAAAATCGAAAGAAAAGAAAAATGTCTATTATTTTTCTCGTTTTGTTTTAAATAGCTATGAAGTACAGATATAATTACTTAGAGGAAAAATAAAGATAATTGTATTTTTTAAGTATACTAATGAATTCAGTCAATGTCAAACATTGCCAAGAATGTACTAACATGATCAAGAATCTTTTAGGTAAAATAACCAATTATACTAAGAGATAAACACGTTCAATAAATGTGATATCATTTTATTCAAGGAATCTAATATACATGTAAAACAATAAATTTCTGAATGTGAACAACAAACACACATTTATATCACTTCAACAAAATACTTCACTGGTCTTTTCTTTCATAGATCAGATTTTTATTCTTGACTTTATTCAAGTCGTGCGACATTAAAAAATATTATCATTGCGTAAAAAATATTATTATTGCGTCAAAATAATTTCAAATGAAATACCAGTGTGCACGATATTAGGTGACCCCAAGTACACATGTTCAGTCAATTAGTCAATTTTGACCATTTTGTTAATCAACGAACGTTAATAGCAGTTCAGATGATTAAAACTCCTCAACGAGTTGTGCAGCGTTGAAAAGTATGCTACAAAGAATTTTTAGCCGTAAAGGAAAAAATCTGATCATACATACACAGAATAAAGTGTGTTTAAAAAAAATAGTCAATGTAAGCAAGAACCTTTCTTTCTGGCCACCATTGAACTTGTAGAGTAACTTCAAAATTTAATATTTTTTGACCCAGTTTTCTGAGCCGAGCTGTTTAGGTTTAACCCTGATCCGCCCATCTATAATATGCCCAAATTCTATCGGTTTCATCTGGATACTGCCTGAACACAACGGTTAGATTTTACCGCTTTACTTTATATTCCACTGAATGACAATAGGGTGTACTATCAATATGAACAGATTGCATCCACTCATTATTTATCCGGCAGAGCAGCAAGACATATCTTTAAAGCACTCGTTTTCGTCTGGGGTCCGCACGAACCCCACGTGGATCAGGGTTAAAGCCTGACCGGAGATATATGGTTGATCGGAGTGGGTATTCGAACGTCAATGATCAATCATTGACTGTATGGTGCCGAAAGTCACTTCCATATAATAATTTCCAGTATCTGTCATTAAAATAATGTTTTACACTTTGAAGAATGGCAGAAAATATATTTTAAAATATTCAAGAGAATATCTAAAATAAGTCCAAAATGTTTTTGTGTAAGAATACAAAGATCTGCTTAAAGATCATGATCTTAAACGGCGACGTGGAAGAGATTTTAAGTATACCAACTTGAAATAAACGAGTTACCATGATGCCGATGCTTTTTGACCTATTGTGATCTAATGGTCTTATGAAGACATCATCTAACCTATGCTACGAAAGTCTTGGAATTGAAACTCATATGCCTTTATTAAGAAAAAACTTTTTTCAAATCAAAACATGAGTTTTGAACTCGATATTTTCTAAGCTTTTCAAACATTTTTTTGAAATTTTACAGAATATTTTGTTTCGGAGCTACGGATGTTTTTTCTGTCGTATTTCAAAATATCACTTATACACAGGATAAAAGGATATTTTTCTAAGTTGTGCTATATTCAATATTTTTGATAATAAATGTTTATTTGTGTGCCATATTCTAGAGCAAACTATTCTCTATAAACTGGTGTGTTGCACGGCCTCGTGTGATTTGAGAAAAGGACGCTATAGGTGTTCTGTGAGAAATCCCATTCCATGTAAAACGCGAAATTAACAAGAACGGAATTTTGAAAAAATGAAGCTTTTTGTAGGTGTATGATTTCTTTTCGAAAATTTGTATAAGATCGTACAATATGTCATTTTGTAGAGAACGTTTTGCTCTACAACTTTGTATTTCAATAAAAAAAATTTAAGCTAATCTGCTCCAGTTACATTAAACATTTTCAAGTTTCAATTTCAAGACTTTTGCATCATAGATTATCTACTCTCATAGAATGAAGCGCATTAGACAAGTTTCTCGGTTCCAAATTTCGAATTTTTTCTGATTAAACTTGTGCCATAAGAGGTTTTCGTATGAATCCAGATAGTGCAGCTTTTTGTACTGTCCTCTGTGAACTAAATTGAACTTGTCGTTGTAAATTCTAAAAAAGTACTAAACGTCTATTCAATTTCTTTTTATCACCAGATTTGGATTCGTCATCATATTTTACATAGAACGAGATCATTTGAAAGCTAATATCTTTATATAAATATCAGAGAGAAAGATTATTAAACAAATTTAACAGAAGAACTTTTATGAAGTTGTAAAAGAACACTTATATTCAATTATCTGTCCTTTATCGTACATTTGGATTCTGGAGACTTAGCTTATGGAAGTATTGAAAATTCGAGTTCAAAATTAAGAAAATCCAATGATCCAAAAATGTTTAGGATGTAATAGTTTTAGTCAAAAAAGTCAAAAAAATTGGATACCGAGAAACTCATTTAATGTTCATCATTCATTTCGCGTTGATCGGTGATAGTCTTGTAAACATCCTATGAAATATTCTCCGTTTTGTTGTTAGCTTCAAACCTCTTCACTTCATAATAACAGAATGAACAAATAATTGTTAATGTACGTTCATTTTGAATTTTCTCTATTACTTAATCAGTTATGCATACATAAAAACGAACAAATATATATAACTTCTCACAATGCACTGAAATTTATCATTTTTGTTTTTACTTTCAAAGCAAAATGACTTTTTCTCACGGGAAAGGGAAACATTATCGTTCGGCTAACAAATTTGAACACGTAAAAAGATATTTAATCTGTATCGAGAATCGTTTTTGTATCTGGAATACAAAAGAGAGGTGTGAATAAGATTAAAAGTCTTTAACATGCATGCCTTCTAAGATAACTAGTCCATATAATAATGACTTCATGGTTTCGTTACGTCAGTTTGTGAAACGTTGCTCTTTTCAGTCCATTTTTTACGTCAATAATGAATGCTCGCTATCCTTCTGTTCACTATCTTAAAGATAAACTTTGCTCAGTGATAACAGACATATTTCTCACTAGATACTAAACTCCGCATTAGATGAATTATTTTATATTAAACTATTCAAAGATCAATACCACGAAAAAAATTTTTAATAAGCGAAACAGACAACAAATATTCGTTGTTTTCATTTTTTTTTTTTTGTCACAATACATTCGAGAAGATTTCCTCATTATTCTAAATTCGATATAAACTGTACATGTTCACTACAGAACATGAGCAGTGTATACTGAAATATTTGTTGTTTTGATCGTCAACTCTATACAGAACGAGTTGATCTAACAAATATATTATATCATATAACAGTAATCGAAAGTCTTTTTATGTTCAATATACCACACGAAAAATTCAAACACAGCAATAGAAAACGTGGTGATTGTACACACTGCTATGTAGACGTCGGGGAAAAGCAATCACTCCATTTCATAATAGAACAGGATCGAATAATTTTCCAATAACATCGGAAAGATGAGGGACAAATACCTGAAATTGTGGTTCAAGTATCAATAGGCATGCACCAGTTATATAACTGGCGTTAGGACATTCAGGAAAATTATTATAACGTGGTTATAAGAATCGCTCAGACTTGCGGAACGTCCCGTTTTGTACACAAATGTTTGTTCTATGCATTTATTGAAACAAAACAAGTTTAAAATTGTGACAAAAATATGAGCATTCTTAAATGCCATAACTGTACGTGATAACTGGTCACCAGTTACATAACTGTTCGTGCCTCTTCAGTAATTCGTTAAAAACATTTCTCTCTTTCAAGCTTTAATTTTGTCTTTCATACAAATACATAGACTAAAAATTTGTCTACAAAATGAGGCGCTTCGCATGTCTGACCGATTCTTAATACTCGTGTTATAACAACTTTCTAGGATGCCCCAAAAAACTGTTGAAAATAACTGATCCGTAACTGGTGCACACCTAAATATCAATGTGCCTGTATCTTGTGTTAATGTCTGTTTTATGATGAAAGTGAAAAAGTCTAATAAAAATATGTTGTAGTGGAAATATCACATTGTAGTCTATTTATCTAAACAACACAATACACTCAGGTTGTGTCAGAAACTGAACGTTTTTTTCAAGACAAAGTTCACTTGGCTCTCTATAAAACATTTTTTTTTGGATAGCATTTAGTAGGTTTTTCTACTACGTACATGTAGCTAATATATATACGTCAACTTGTTCTGGAAATATACATGAAATATTTTGAAAATCGTTTTTCAATTTTTGACAATATTGTTATATGAATCAATGATGAATAGATGTTTTAGATAAATTAACTACAATTTTCTCTACAATAGGTTTTTATTAGACTTTCTCATTTTTATCATAAAATAGACATTATCACGAGATGTTGATATCACCTGTTGGTGATACTTGACCGCAATCCTTCTATCAATCGATCAAATTGAATCCTGTCTAGAAAATTTAAAAGATTTCGAATATTTATTCTTCTTCTTTCCAATATTATTGGACAATTATTTGGCCTACTTCTATTATGAACCAGAGAGCAGAGTAGAGTTATATTTGAGCTTTCGATTCAATTCAATACGAGATATCGTAGAAGCGCGCAATAGTTTGTGATAGTTTCTCTATGTTTTATCGGGAACAAAGTTTTCTCACTCACATCAGTTTTGTCAAAAAGTTTTGAAATAATTCGCATTAGAAGCTAGAAAGAGAAGGAAACATTCCATAGTCTATCTGCCTTCTTCTTAATATAAGAAGAAAATCAATAAAAGGCGAACATCTATCCCTCTCTCACAGTAGAAAACTTTCATCTCGCTTACTTATACTTGGCTTATTTGTGGTAAAATATAGATTAGGGGAACTGACAATAGTGCAGACCTTGTCTTTTTCATAACATACAAATCATAACGCTTTCTAGCACAATATTCAATGATGGCTATTCAACAAATTTGTTGCCTGTTAGCTTCATCTTGTTGATGGATCCCAATGATTAATCACTTGATATTATGAGGCAGAGCAGTAAATGGTACTTCGATTTACACCAACATGTTACAATATATTTTTTATCAAATACAATATTTTCAAATACCAAGTCTGAGATAAATAAACAAACAATAACACGACTGTTTTCTGTTTCCTTTTCGTTCAAATCGATAAATCGTTTGAATAAGCACAATTTTCCACTGTTCCAGACCAGAAATCTGTTGCAGCCTAGATATTCTTTTGAAAAATAAACATTTTATGTATATGATGTGTTTCTCTGCTTCCATATTTGAAATATATTGATTCCATATATACTTAAACATATATGGCTAGATATATACTTAAGGTTCGCAAAGGATTCGCTCTAAATTTCTCAAAAAAATATTTTTACTACTTTTAGAATTGCCATCTTCCTTATCCTAATGATAAATTGTCTTGTCTTCCTAAATTTCATTTCATTTCTCATTGTTATATGAAAACATTCTAAGTAATCGAGTTATATTTTACATCGAAGACTGACCTGCATCTGTCTTTAATGATGTCTATTACGTTTAAATCTATATGAATAATATTTATTATAGCTCAATGTTTCCGAATAAAGGTAAGAAAAAGTAAAATATTCGTAATATGATTAAATTTAGTAGCAGATCTATGCTTGCTAACTGACCAGATTATGATTATTTTTATCAACATCGGCTGATTTGTAGATTAGAGGCTGAAAATATCCCAAAACTTGTGTTTTAGTTTAATAATATAAATATATATTTCCACTGTGCTGGGGTGACTCATAATTTACAATGGCTCATCAATAAAAAAATTTGTTTGACATCGTCAGTAAGATCAAAGAATAAAATAAAGAAGAAAAAAAATTAATATTATTAAATCTACCTTAAACGCAAATAAAAGAAACTTTTAATTTTTAATGTTCACTGTTAAAAGCGTTTTGGTCTAACTAATAATCAAGACAATCGACATTTAATTCAGTGATTTTTGCTATCGATTCAAATTTTTTTTAATCGTTTTATAAATATATTTTTGTCATTTTCAAACGCTAAATATTTAAAATTAAATTAAACATGGTCAAATAGGTAGGTATCTAATGTCACTAAGATCTATGTCATCAAATCTATTTTTCGAATATTCTGTATACGTCAGAATAAGCAGCAAAAAAAGATTTTTCTTGTGGTATAAAGGTAATGTTCCTTAAACCACATAGTCACGTACGCTGAATGTATCTCACTGCGCTGAGGACGAGATGCAATTATTAGAAAAATATGTCAAACACAGTGCATCCTTCGATCAAGACCATATTGCTAATCGATAATTTACGTTTTTTGGTCCTGGGATACACAGGAATAAAGCATTCACTAAAAAAATTTCTCAATGTGAGGAAAGAAGGTATATATAGAGAGAAATTCCAATTGTATTTGAGCAATGATATATCGTTTCTGCTAATATGGACCTTTTTTTTGATTAAATATACCAACCGTTGGGATAGCAAAGAAATTTCTTATCTAGACGATACCACTTTCATTGGACAAAAATGGTAATTATTTTTCAAATTGGCTCATATTCAACCTTAAGCATATTTGAATCAAGTATATATCTTCCTCTCTGTTCTTGATATTTCGAATATAAATATACGCATTCACTTTGTTCTCACATAAACAATTTGAGCAAGTGCAACTGATTGTGATCATGAGAGAAGAAAGGAAAACTATTGTATCGAGTGAGAAAATGTTTGTTTAAAGTTGCACTGCCATCTTGCTTTGAAGTAATAATTCAAAAGATCCCCACAAACTCTAATGAGTATAACTGTTATACCCTAAATATTTACGCGAAATTAAAAATGAGATGGTTTAAATAAAATTTACGAGTTAAATTGAAAGTCATTTAGCTTTAGACTAGCAATTCAAACTAGGGAATGAAAAATCACGGAGAACATTTCCGAAATCAATTCACACATATTTTTCATATCTTTTGCAACTCTGTTGCGTTTGAAGAAAAGAGCACTGGAGCATGAGAAGGCTTTTCTATCTACGATATTGGAAAAGTATAAAACATCAACTTTAAATTTTTTTTTTTTTTTTTTTTACTTTCTTTTTCATGTGGTACAGCCTGTCATTAACAAAGCTGATTTTATTTGTTGACATCATTCATCAAATCAAATTTCGATAGAAACATGTAAAAAACTTCAGACTTGTTTATTAATTACCGTTCAAACTTCTTGTCTGAGATCGATTGTTACCGTTGACACTGGAATGTATATTTATTATTGTTATTATTCTTATTTAACAATATATATATATGTATATGTATATTTTTGTTGAACTATCTTGAAACTACTACGAACGATGATGATTTCTTGTAAATAAAAACAATACGAATTGAGCCGTTGTTTTTTATATCTATAAAGAAAATAAGATGTATACATATTGTAATCATGGCGCGAGCTAAATAAAACGAAAATGTATTGATGCATTTTTTTACACCTACATTAAAAATTCTGTTTAAGATGCACATCATTCAAGGTAAAATATTAATTTTTTTTTTTTGTCGTGGGTATGAAACAGCCTTCTCTTAGGGAAAGATATAAAGGACACGAACTAACTGCCATTTTTTATTAGTGAAATAGTCATATTTATTCAAGGTGAACTGTCAATCAAGTCATAAATACAGTTTGATTATAATTTTGATAATATTGTCATATAATCATTACTCTTTTTTTCTTTTTTTTTGTTTCGAAATCTAGATAACTATTTTCTGTTTATCATCACAAATATACAATAGACATTGTTCATAGGAAGCAGTATCAACATTATGACAGGTCCGCAGTCAGGATTTTACTAAGAGGAGTGCACTATAGATGAAAATCGATATATAAGTTTTCTTGCATTTTGTTTCTTTTTGTTGTACCGGTTTGGATTCCGATATGGGCAACAGAGACCGGTCCAGAAAACTAACAGGACGCAAAAGGGTCTTCACACCGGTTTGAAGGTGAGCTATGCATATCATCGCTCACAGCGTCAGAAGTTGACAACTACTCTGTCTGAACAGGTCACAAGTTATTATGAAAATTTTTTTTCAGTCGGAGTTTACAGCGAATCCAAAGGGGTGTGCCTGGGCACAGTGGGCACTCCCCCCCTGTCTACGGGCCTGCATTACGATAAGCAAATGTTGATTCAGATCCGATAGCGAGTTTGAGCTCATACGACTAAGTTTTTTTGCTCTTTAGATCAACCAGTAGTTTGCTCAGTTTTTAAAAAAGAATAAACTGAAAGTTAACAGCTCACAAAATTACAATCCTTAAATGACAGTACAAGAGTAAGATCTTATCTAGTCGGATGAACATAATTATGAATACAAAAATTTGATTATAACATAAAAGTTGTAAGATTTTTGTTACTTCATCTTTTTCCACAGAGCAATACATCACTGTTTTTCGCCAGGTTTTACTTCTGTCTTACCAACTAAAAAAAAAAGCACCTGAAACTTTGAAGACAATGAAATCGTATAAAACTAGATGCTCCCACATATTATTGAATAGAGGAAATTTTACTTTGCAACTATACAGATCTGAAAACACATGAAAAAATTTTATAGAAAAAAAATAATATTTTTTAACATAGAAATAGCTTACACGTGATTGAATTCAATATATTTTGATAAACTAGCTCCACTAACACTCTTGGCGACCTGATGACTATAGTTATTCTTGCAAAACAAAATAAAAAACAAATACAAATATCCAACTTTGAAAATTACTTTTTCACGATTGCTCGACATTCGTCACAAACAAAAAAATAAGCTTTATTTGAATAAGATAAGAACAAGCAAAAGAATAAGAGTAACACATACATCGACCGAACGGATCAACAACGACAATTTTTTTTTCTCATTTTTTTTCTTACAGTATAGTCACGATAGATGTATATACTGGTAAAAAAAAAACGGCAAAAACGTTTTTTTCTCCTTTATCTTCCATGTCCAACCGTTAGACGAACAAACCGAACACGTCCGATTTGAAAGTTGCCGTTTTGTACTACAATCGATAGAGAAAGAATGTTGAAAATAAGAAAAAAGAACAAAATACAAGTTTTTTTTCTGCCTTTCTTTGAAACAATGTCGACGATATTTTCTTAGCAATAAAAAAAAAATATATAGAACATTTCTTAATACGTAGGAAAACATCTTTTATCATGTAATTACGCAAGAGAGAAAGAAACTTTACAAATAGATCTAGAAAAGATCTTTTAGGTCTCAAAGAAATATTTACCTGTTATGTAGAGATAATACAGGATAATCCATAAGTTTTGGACCCTCTCTGTAAATTAACATTATCTATATGAAATACACATAATAAGATTCAGCTGTTTCTTTGCAAAAGTTTCCCCATTTAATTCTCTACAAAATGATATACAGAAGATGATTCTGAGAGTTGAGATGCCGTCGTAATTGAACCGAAATCGAAATGTCCCACAACTTTCAGTGTTCCAAGGAACGAAAAACCGCGTTTTCTGTACATGCGTTGTTTATATATCTTCCTTACTAATAGAGCTAGAGACATAAAAAACAAAAATCTACAGTAATAATCATCTAGTTGTAAGAGATTAAATGTTAAACGTTTGAGCTTTTTTGAATTGACATGAAGAATGAAAAAAGCATTTTTTTCCAGAGGGACCGAAACTTATTGATCACCTTTTGGTCATTGTTTTGAGGGAAGTGACATCAGACATTTCGTATGTGAATCAAATAGACAAAACATTTCTCTTCAAAATGATACAAGAATGAGTCTGATTCATTCATTTGTAAATGAGCACCGTTCATTTTACAAACAGTTCCAAAATACAGATCAAAAAAACATTTACAGGCTTTTATAAAAAGCATTATTGAAAACACGGAAATAACAACAGAAAATTAGCATTATAGCCATTCGATAGAGAATTCCAAGGGCTACGTTTTTGCCTATTCGATGTGGGCACAGCGCATACGTTCAAGCTTATACTGACGAAATACATTCTTCGTTTTTAGGGCAGTGAAAGTTTTAGGACATTTCGATTTCGGTTCAATTACGATGACATCTCAACTCTCAGAATCATCTCCTGTATATCATTTTGTAGAGAATTAAATGGAGAAACTTTTGCAAAAAAAACAGCTGAATCTTATTATATGTATTTCATATAGATAATGTCAATCTACCGAGAGGGTCCAAAACTTATGGATCACCCTGTAAGGCGTATTATGGTATCAGGAACATGTTGTTTACTCTTCTCTCACATTTGTAACAAAAGTTTTGAAAACAAACATACGTATTCAAATTAATTATGATAAAAAACAAAATTTATCTAATTACTCCTGTGAGCTAAATGTCTTTCTACCTCCGTGATTCTCTTTTTGCATATATACAGCTGTTTACAAAAAAAGAAAACATAATTTTCATTTAGTTTCAGAAGAAAAATGTATGAAATAAACATTAAAATTGAAGGTTATCAAATTGGAATACAGATATAAAATGAACTTATGATAAGGGAACAACATTTTTTTTCTTTGCGAACAGCTGTACTACCACCTATTTTCTTAACGAAAAAACGAGACATGCATGACTGATTATCACCTGCTGTCATAAATATGAGCAATAAACGGAAGACATGCAAACCTCTAATGATCTTCACTATTTCTGATAATATGTCAATACAACAGTAATTATACATACATAGACATTTTACGTAACATAAAAAATGAGCCAAAACAAATCACCTTCTCGAATAATTATAATGAGACACTCTGAACGTCTCGATGCTATCTTAAAAAATTCCAACTGGCCTTTAGAAGCATTTGATACAAATGGTGTTTATCAACCAATGAACAGTCAAATGCTCACATTATTACCAACTAGACAAAATCCGTATGATTATTCTCTTGATCCACCATTAACAAAACATGGAAAAAATCATGCCTATCATACAGGAGAATTTTTTCGAACTTTAAATTTATTACCGACAAAAGTTTATTCATCACCAGCAATGAGATGCATTCAAACAGCCGATACTGTTTTAGATGGTTTAGGTTTACGTTTAAAAATACCAATACGTTCTGATCTAGCATTACATGAGCCAAGTCGGAAACATTTACCATTACAGCCTCCAGATTATTATTATAAAAATGGTTTTAATATGGATTTAAAATATCAACCATTACTCTCTCCTTTGAACACAAAAATAATAATGAGAGAAAATCATCTAAATTATTATCGACGAATGTATATGATGCTAAAACGTATAATAACGAAAGTAATGAGAAATTCTGCATTAAGTAATTATAACTCAGAAACAATTTTGATTATAACACATCGTCCATGTGTCGCAATCTTGGCAGCAATGTTAAACATTGACAAAATCGATAATAAATTAAAATATTTACGTGATATTGAAAATAAAAAACGTCAAGAAATTAATTTTCTAAGTATGGTCATCGCTGAATATGATCATAATCTGAGACAATGGAATTATTTAGCAGATTTTCCAGAAAAAATTCCTGCAGTATTATCAAAAAAAACAAATATTAAACAAACTGAAGGCATGCCATTGAAACTAAGAAATCAAAATAGTGCACAAGCAAGTCTTGAAAACAAAAAAGTCGTACAAGAGTAAAAGAATGAACACCATTTCTATTTAAACTAACATAAGTTAAGTTTATATCTAATTGAGAAGCTGTTTCTTTCTCGTTGATGAACAGAGTAATCAGGGCAGAGCATGCTTCAAACTAATGTATAGAAAAATCGAGAAATTTTTATAACATCAGCCAAGAATTTCAACTCATCTGTCTGTTGAATACATACAAACAAAGACTATTTATTGATAAAAAGGTAACTGTAAACATATGCTTGAAACATGTTTATTTTATACTTTTGTCTGTTTCTTTATATACACAATCTTATATTGTAATAAGCAAAATTTGACCAAAGTAAGCTATCACAAGATGAGCAATAATGACTACCTCATAATTATTGTCAAAATAGTGCAATTTACGATATTTGTTTGTAGATGTCTGTCAAAACAAATTAAAAAAAAGCACAACAAATTTCATCACATTGTCATGTCTCCTCTATCTAACCAATCTTCATTCTGTCGTTTAAATCGATAAACATCCCAAAACTCCACTAGCTGTTAGCACAATTGATCAATTTTATCGCTCTGTTAAGGTTAGATAATCGACTCTCTATACACAAAACATTAAACTGAAAGATTTCTGTTTCTCCTAATCTCTATCGTTGTTCAAGCAATTTATGAGATAGAGAAGAAAAACCGCGTGTATTGCATAAACAAACGAGCTTTGCCATACGAATAATATGGAAAAAATCTGGTAGATGACACTTTCATAGTTAAGACAATCGCAAATGAACAAAGGCTTCCTAACACATCCAAAACATTAGATCAATATTCTTCAAAAAACCTTATCAAAATAGTTATTCTGCTAGTTAAAAGAAAACATAGTTAATAAACCACAGTATACATTTTCAAAGAACTATTTACAGTTACTAGCGTATATCAAGTCCGCTTAGACAAATAGAACCAAGAACTTTTTTCTTTGCCACATCCCTTATTGGAATTTTGGGTACGTCGCTGTACTGTTTTTCAATCAAAGTGTACAACAAAATGTATTTTCAAATTTTTAAGGTATACGTATACTTTGTTTGTCATTAGAAACACTGTGGAGTATATCTGGAGTTTGCAGTAAAAAGCTTGTTATTGCTAAACCGAATATCGTATACATCTGATTCATATTCAGCGTTTCTAATGATCGGTGGTGAGCAAAGCGGTGTTTTACTTTGAAAATTTAATTTGTACTCTGTTTTTAGCGGAAAAAACATGACAAATGCAGTGGTAAACTGTAGAAAACCACTTTGCGTAAAATTCTCATTACACTACATATCTCATTTTGAAAACTGGAATCAGCATTTGTTAACGAAATTACGTATATTTTCTTCAAAACCACAGATCATTTGGAAAAAGATGAAGTGAATACTTCTCCTTGCGGATTTGTTTTCTTGTTTTTATTCTTTCTTTTCTATCTCTCTGTTTCGTACACTAGTTTACTTTTGATTTTTCTATTTATAGATTCTTTTTGTTGTTGTTTGGCTTGAGTTATTGTTATTATAGATCGGGGACCTTTGATGACTCTCACTTTTCGTGAATAAATCATTTATTCACCGTTGACGATATAGGACGCTCTCAAACAATGTAAAAACTTTCGAGCAAGCCAGAAGATTTATAAAATATTTCACAACAAAGAAGTACAGTATCAGACGGATAATTATTTGGAAGCCTTGTTTTATCGGACTTTTAGAAACTTTTTTGGAAAAATATTCGCTAGACTCTCTGCAAGTCACAACAACTCTCATTTACTATTCTTATAGATTAATATAAAGTTTACCTTTAGCATATAAATAACATTATATCAGTGTAATAAAATGTTGTGTAATTTGGACGAATTTTCATACATAACAAACAAAGAGAAAAATTTAAATCGATGACAATTGCTTTCTTATAGTACTCTTTAATTTGATCTGGTGTTGTTTTGTTCATTCATTCATTTTATTTCCCTTTTCTTTGTTTACTTTGAAATTTCGATTTTCGAGTTTTTTCCATAACTCATAATATTGGATAAACGTAAATGACCAATCAACAAGCAAAACAGGTCAACTTTAGCGACCTCTAGAAAAGATTTTAAATAGATTTCTTTTGATTAAAATCAAAGTTTTGTAGGATGATTCTTTATAAAGAAATTAAAACATAAACAAAATCTATTCTGTATCAGGCGATAGATAAGTATAGTTTTACTATTGAAATGGTTTCTCGTTCCATCTTTCGCTTTGTTTATTTATCTATACGTTTACTTTTTTTTTGTTTACTCAATTTACCATGTAGCAACATTATTTCTAGTTTTTGTGGCAATGAATATCTATCAGTATCGTGGCTGGTCACTTAGCACCTCTGTGAACCACAAATCAAATTGTAATTGTAGTCAATTCCTGTTTTTCTACAAGTAAGAGTCGTGTCTGCATCCTTACTCAAATTAGACTTTTATTGGCATCCTTTTCGACACATATATTGTATTACTGCTAAGTTGAAACTTTTGAGTGCTTCACTCTACTCGTAACATAAAGATATATATTCATTCATCAGAAACGAAAATCGAGATTTAGAGGTATAACCGAATGAAAAAGTTCAAAATTCTTTCAAAGGAATTGTTTATGGGTAACCTCTTGCTTCTTGTCGTGCAAGTATTTAATAAGCGGTTATACATAGGAACTTAAACGGGATGTACAACGAATCAATACAATCATAATCATAAATTCAATAGTGAATTCTTATGAAATAAACAATATTGAACAAGCAGTTAGTTATATATATATGCTTTACACTCATCAGAAACTCTGAATAGTCGCCATATATTTTTGAACGTAAACAGATACATTTTAATAATGATAATGTTTTTTTCAAGGTTCAAATTGTAAAGGCGACGGCAATCGATAAATTATTATTATTTTTTTTTAATGGTTTTTTTAATTGTTAAGATGTCAAAACGCACCGGAAATAGTACTTGTGTATGTATGTGTGTATACATTTTACATTTCATTAAATAGCTTTGAACTCTATTTTAATTTTTTGTTTTATTTTTAAAATAATTTTGACACATTAACTATAGCGACATTTGGAGATTTTTTTTTTCAATCTTTTAGAAGATTATATTACGGTTGACACACGTTGCCTGAATATATCTTAGTACATCTAGCCACTTAAAAGAAAAAAAAATGTATTTTCTTTCTATCATACACGCGTTCAACGTACACAGTAATGGCTTTATGCCAAAGAAGAAAATGTTCAATTAGTAGATGAAGCCAGATGAACGTCACCATCAATATCGTTTAACAGTAGCGATGGGAATTTCTATCCCCTGTTTTCTTTTCCTTCATTTTTTCTTTTTTTTTTAAGAAAGAAAATCTATAATGAAACAAACAAATTGCGTCTGTAAATGAGGAGAAAAACGAATTTTTTTCATTGTAGATATTCTTGCCTAGACATCATACACATTAAGACATATGGTATAGATCATCTAATCACATATTCTCTATTCTCTTTTTTGTTGAACAAATATGTGCACACTATTCGAAACTACTGTCTGTATACAGTTCATGTTCAACTAAATGAGTAGTAGTATGAGAAAGAGAGTTGTCTCATTTCTTTTTTTTTCCTATTAGCGGCATGTACTTTTTAACACGTTCTTCTCTTTAAACACCAGCAACAAAAAGAAGGGAAATGAACACTCCACTCCACCCTCATCTATCTCAATTCTCTCTCCCGTCGGACGTCATTTGTTTTTGTTTCGTTCGGTCATTTGCTGATTTAGTAAAAAAAAAAAAAAATAAAAACGAGTAAAGAAGAAAAAAAAGAAAAGGTCTATTATAGTAAAAAAAAAAGAAAACGCGTACTATTTTAATGTAATGAGTTAGCTATACGATGTATGCGCATGATCAGGCAGAAAAGAAGAAGAAATATTATTTCTAAATATGAAATTATGTACAGAAGATTGGTGAAACGATACGAATAAGTCGATATGGTGAGACTAGACTTTAGAATATTTATTTATGATAATATTTCGAAAACATCTGGTTAGTGGAAATTTCCTTTTTTTTTTCCTTTTTCAACGAAATTCCTTTTTTCGTTTTTTTCTATATTGTCAGTGTTCATCAGTCTTTTCCTTCTTTAAAGGTCATTTCAAACTATAAAATGTTCATGATTATGATTGATTATAGATCACAGGATATTGTTATTATTAGATATGCATGACGGATAAAAACTAAATTGACAAAAGATGATTTTTTTTTTTTCTATACTGATAAATTAAGAACCGGAAATTGTAGCACCAAGTTTGATGAAAAAATTGAGTCTGAAGTTTGGTCAATGTAGTGAAAAAATGTATCTGTCATCAAAAGTATGATCAATGATAGAAATAGCATATTAAGACGATTTTGTCTATTGACAGCAAACAGATAAGGCGATCAAATGATTAATGAATAAAAAGACATTATTCAGTATATTTCTGTATTATCTATTGAACACTAGACTAGGAGGTGTACATTATTGTTAGATATTTTTCTACGTAGGGATTCCAAAATATTTAGTTTCATCTTATCTATTTATCACTCGTTTAAATGAATTTGCTAAAAAAAAATCTAAGATAGAAAAACAAATTGAATGATGACATATTGATTGTATAGTCTTTGATAAAAAGAAAAAACATAAAAAGAAAAAAAATGTTAAGTTGTTCTTTCATTGATTGTTTATTATAGTAAATTTGGATAATGCGAATTCTTTCAATGATGAGTGTTATTTATAAGTGTTTTTGTCTTTAAGTTCATTATAAAAACTGAATGTCTTATTTTTAACTATTGTATAGGAAGTAAAATAAATCGATCGTATATATATATATATATATATAAAGGGTGGCCCAGAAGTCCTGCCCCGTTTTTTTATAATAAATTTTTCTATAGTGAAACAAGTGGTTGTAAATTTGTCTCTATGAAGAAACGATGCAGTAAAAAACGCTCTACAAGATGACTATTGATTGACCCCGTTAGCTCATCTAGTAAGAAAGTTATAGGCTTAGAAATGTTCTTCACAAAAGAAAAATCAATCGTGAACCCGATTCATGTGGCGGTGCTTTCAGTAAAAGTCCCATAACTTCCTCAAAACAAAACGTTTTTCGATCGTGTTTGTTTTGCTTTGTTCAGAAATGATTGCTCTTCTCTACCTAGTTGCAACATCAAAACTTCGATCACGTTTTCCGCTTCTTGCTGGGTACACTGTTGGAAACAGGGTTGTCGATTTCTGACATATTTTTGAAACTCGATTCTCGAGCAAAAGTCTTTTTACAAACCACAAGAAAGAGCACATTTGAAAGTACCCAACACAAATTGTGTTCTCGTTTTTGCTCCGCTTTTTTCACGGAAATAATAGGAGAAGAAGAAGAAGGTTAAGTAAAACAAATCAAATTTACAAAGTTTTCCAAAGTCCCCTCGTGTATAATTTGCTTAGTTTTTCTTGATTGAAGTTCTGAAATTAAAGTTTAGGTACGGATTTTGTAGAGAATTTCACGACGCTTCTATTAAAAAAAGGACTTATTCTAGGGGACCTACGGAACAGGAGTTAAAGCAAAAATACCGAGACCAGATTCACGGTTGATTTTTCCTTTTTGTGAAGCACATTTCTAAGCCTACAACATTTTTACTAGATGAGCTAACGGAGTCAATCAATAGTCATCTTGTAGAGCATTTTTTACTGCATCTTTTCTTCATAGAGACAAATTTACTATCACTTGTTTCACTATAGAAAAATTTATTATTCAAATCGAGTCGAGAACTTCTGGGCCATCCTTTATCTAAAATTCATTATAATTTAAAACTTAGTCAACCAAAGTATACTTCGATAAATTCCATTTTATATCAACTATATTTAACGACACTAAAAGGATATTATGTTTAAACGGATTCGTTCAACTGAATGTCCTAAAAATGTAGACTATTTGAGATTTTAGTCGAATTCAATTTTTCCATAAAATAAGAAAAGAAAAATATAATTATATTGAAGTATTGTTCTATATTCTGAGTAAATGTCTACAGTATTAGTAATAGATCTTTGAGTGGTGACGGAATAGAAAATGTTGATTTACATAAGGATAAACATCAACGCCTCGAATTTAACATACAGACGTGTATGTGTGTGTGTGTGTGTGTGTGTGTGTGTGTATATATATATACATATATATGTTGAACACACGATACTCTACATATTGAACACACATATATACAGGAAAAAAACCATCATATTATCTCTGTTTCATTTTTTATGTTTTGTTTTTAGGGTTTCTTTTTCATATATATGCATACTATATAAAGGCGTCTTGCTTACCTCATCGTAAAGAGTTTAAAGTAAACAAATTGACATTTGTAAACGTGCTTGTGTTTTTGTTTCGTTGTTTTGAAAAATTTCAGCAGTAAGTCACATTCTTTTAAATTTTTGTTCAAATTTCTTATGTTTTGTATAACGAACGATAAAGAAACAATTTGATTAGAGTATTACTTCGTTTTCTTCTCTTTATGTATAGTTTTTTTAGCTTCATTTTTACTGAACGGATAGACAAATAGAATTTTTCTTGTTTATAGTTGAATGTTGTTCGCATTCTTTTTTGTATCTTATAAAATCTCTCTTTTCTTTTTATGTGTAAAGTCAACGTGACAACATCCATTCTCATTTATTTAAAAGTTATTTATCTAAGTTTAAAAACGAGATATGAAAGTTCTATGTCATAATAATGTTCAATTTCTTTTATGAAGATTGTGTTTAATACGAGAAGATCATAGATCTTTTCCAGAAAAAAGTCACACTGATGTTTCAAGTGATTTTTTTCCCCTCAATTCAAAGGTCAAAAATCTATTGAATTTTCATTTTCTGGTTTTTTTTCTTCTTCATAAAACACTTGAGTTTTCGGTAGAAAGATCAAAAAAATTCATATTTGACAGTAGTGAAAAGAAAGAACACACACACACAAAAAAAAAAAACTGGTTGACAAAGTTTTACTAGAAAGAAAAAGATATATTCCAATGTTATATGATACAGTGTATTGAGCTAATGGTTGGGTGGAGTGTTTTGACATTCTTTTCCCTTTTTATTTTTTTCAAGTTTAAAGTATTAATATCACGCAAGGATTAAACATAAATCTTACGCTAATATAGTTGAATTTCTACTATATTAACAATTATATATCTTTGATTATCGTAATATCATGTATGTACACGATTTATATATAATTTGTTAAAATATTTTATTGCATATTTCAATGAAATGTACACTTAGAAACATTTGAATTGTATTTTTTTTCTTCTTCTCCTTCTGCTCTTCATCTATCAATCGAGAAAAAAATAATAGTAAGTTCTCTAATGCATTAATTTCATTGAGCGTATAAAAGTCTATGTATGTGTATCTTAAAGATTGTTGAGATCTTGTGATGCGTATCAAAATCGTAACATTTTTAAGTGAATGAAGTCAACTAGTGTATAATGAAGTGAAATTTGTCGCTTTTTTGACACTTATTATCCTTGAGTGAATAAGATCGTAGGAGTTACATAAATACATCAGAACAAAATGTAACTTATCGATTTTATAAAAATTTCAGGAAAATTCCGGTAGATATACTATCGATCATTACTTTCTCTATTAGATGGCCTGTTGATATATGTAATATATTTTTTTTTATACTTGAAAAATATAATCAGAATACAATATTGATGTTAAATAATGAAGTTATGATAGTGTCTGAGATCGACAGAATATGACCTTACGTCTCTCATTATATTACATTAAAGTGAAATACATTTTGAATATGAATATGAATATAAATGTATAGTATAATTTGTTTCCGCATTAGTAGTACTTTAGAAGAGAAAGACAGAGAGAAGAGATTATATGGCAAATAATATATCGACTATATAGATAAACATCTTTCATATGGTGTATATAGAATCAAATCATTTATGTACCTTACAGACATTTTTTGTCTATTTTTTCTTGTTTCGTTGTTGGATTGTGATCGTGGTGATGGTAATGGTCGAATGAAGTGTTTGGTCTGGGTATTAAAACTGATTATCTTATATAGAACATATGCATGATGTATATAGAGTACATGAATTATCTAATCTAAAACCAGTCGTCACTATTTAAATTAAGATAAATATGTTTGTATTATTACTTCATAACAAAAACAATATAATTTGTCTGGCAAATATATTGCTCGTTTTAAGTCAGAGAGTTGATTGGGCAGTTTTAGTCGAAATGTGTATTGGAATTGTTGGACACTGCACATAATCGTTTGGCCGTGTTCTAAGAGTCCATTAGCAGAACCTCCTTTCGCTATGAAATGTTTTGTTAATTCAGTAAGGACAGACGAATCTATTTCGAGCATGTTCGTTCACCATCAATGAGTGGGACCCTGAGCAAAAAACAACTTTTGGAACTAGATTAACCTGAGTAGAAGGAATATTTACCTAGGGTTTTGTGATGCAAATGTCTTTTTGGTGTTTTTATAAATATCAACATTTGTTGAGGCAAAAACAGAGTGATTGTTTATCTACGTTTTACAAATGTAAAAATACTACTAGTGGTAAGTTTTAATCCTCGGGTATCTTGAGTTCCATTATGTGAGTTATGACTACGTCAAACGCATAAAAATTGATGATATGTATAATAGTTGGCCTTTTTTTATTTTTATCTTGTTCTCCGACATAGCATCAGTAAGAAGTTGTATCCACAATATAAAGTTGACTTCTTTTGAAATGACCTTAAAACATCAAATATTTCGGTTGAATGCTCATTATATACACAATATATATATATATATTCACATATATACGCTCAGTTCCTTTTTTTCCTTTTTTTTCCGCATGTTCATATGCACATCACCATCACCGCTATTCGATCGAACAAGATTATATATACACACATACACTCATTATTAAAAAAACTTTATTACATTTCGTGTTCAAGTGTGGAATGCTCTATTATTACATCATACTCTAGTACTCTTAACAAGACAATGTTTTAAAAAAAAAGAAGTACTTGTGTTGTTGACAAATTCGAATGTTACTCGGGTATCAGATATCGTTTCTTGCAAATAATAAAAGATCATATTGATTATTTTAACTGACTGTCTTAAGACGTGACATTTGCCATATCTTTTTCGTTGACCTTTCCTTTCGTTACATTCATTTTCTTTCCTTTCTTTATGCTACACTACACATTACATACACACGTCTATAGAGTTTTCACTTTTTTATTTTAGCTTGTTGAACATTGTTAAATAATATTCGGTTATTAAATGCCCGGCGAGACAATGGAAGACCCTCAACGGGAACAGTATGTTTATACATATACGTATCAATCAGATGGAGATGGTGGACAAACGCCTCAGTCAAATACAGTGAAAGTAACAACAACGGTTGAAGAAGAAACAACGCCAGATGGTACAAAAGTTGTACGAAAAAAAGAAGAATCACAACAAGTATCAAAAGTCACCAAAATTCAAACGATAACACGTGTTCATAGACATCTAATTGATCCGATAACGGGTGAAATAATAAGACAAGATGATCCCAGATATCAGGCATTAATAAATGAATACGGAGAACCAAATGCGACATGGTCCGATGAGCAAGTTTTTTACGAAGGAAATGGACCAACGAACGGTCTGACAACATCACACGTCAGTACAACAACAAATGGTATTTCTCCAACATCTTCACAACACAAGTAAGGATATAGAACTTTTATTTAAGAAATGACGCTACAATTCTTCACATTACTACTACGTAATTTGTTTTCACTTCAGATCTCAAGAAAGAACACGATCTCGTACCGAAGAATCATCGTCTGCACGTTCATCACAACGTTCAACTCATCGTCAACATGAATTTGATCAAGTTGATCACAGAACTGATCGTAGTACATATGCCGATATTGAAACAGTAATGAACAATGGAACATCTAGTTCAGCAGCATTAAGACGGAAAGGTGTTAGTCCATTAGGACAAGGAAATTTTGCAACGGGGTTAAGTGGTACTGACAAAACAATCGGACGTTTAATTGATCCAAATGAAAACCGCTATTCAAATGGAACTCATTCATCGGGACGTACTTCCGTACAAAAATATGCAAAAAATACGGGTACTTCTACTAATGGCTATACTACAGATATTGTAACATCAACAACACGTCCGGCAGATATGACACGTTATTTAACAAATAATGAACCAGAAAATAACAAAAGTAGGATGACTACTACATATCCGTTTGATAGAAGAAAGCCAAAGTATTTTATATTTTTTTGTAGTTAGTAACGACGAACAAATTATTGATTATGATCCAAATGATCCTAATTTAGTGGATGAACCATATTTAGATGTTGAAAACCCATATGAAGGGCTTGGTCCTGGAAGAGAAGATATTGGTCGTGGTTTAACGGCAACGGCCGGACGACAATCACCAGATAGTATAGGACATGGTAAGACACACACTGAAACCCTTTCTCTTTTAGAGTTTGCACATGCAATTCTAGCTTTGCTTACTGTCACTTATTCATTAATACCCCTTTCTTCTTTATTCTCATCAGAACATGCATGGTCCTTCCGGACGATAAAGGTGTGAGCATTTTTTTAGCTAAACAAAAACATCTCTTCAAAATAAAAAAATTTAATCATGATTCCTTTTGCATCTGTAGAGTTTCTTCTTTCATTTGTTTGCCAGTAGAAGACTATATTATAAAAACATTCATATCATCACCTTGATTGAAAAAATATTTATCTAACAAATATATTGTGTTATGATGAGAAAAAAACGTTTTTACTGCGAATTTTTATTTTATTTTTTTCTATTGCTAATACATTGTCAAAAATGCTCTCAAGTAACTGTTAAAGTCACATTTGTGTATATGCAACTGTAGCTCAACCATTGCTTTGTTTATCTTACCTTTAGCACCTCCCGGTTATAGTGAAGACTACGGTACGTTAAGTCGTTTATATGCACCCTATGGTGGTGAAGATGATTTTCGAAATCGTTCACCATCAATTGACACTGAATTTCGAGGTAAACAATCAGTTGTTGTTTTTCTAGTGAGAACTTGCTATTTAAATTGATTTTTTTTTCTAGAACAACGCTGGAGAGATCCCGACCTTCAAGAAGTAATCGAATATCTTGCTCATACAAGCGATGTTATCAAGGAAAATGCTGCTGCATATTTACAACATTTATGCTACAATGATGATGGAATCAAAGCCAAAACACGGTTAGTTTATTTATAAATCAAAGTGATCGTCATTTTATTCATGTTTGTTGCGGTTTACTTTTTAGTGCCTTGAATGGTATTGCTTATCTAGTAGCTTTATTGGAACATGAAAAATCAGAAATTCAAAAAAATGCATGCGGAGCATTAAGAAATTTATGTTATGGAAAACGAAATGATGAAAATAAGGTTTGTAATAATGGTATATAATTCGACAAACATCTATTAACGATTTATAGTTTTCATTTTAGCTTGAACTAAAAAATCGAGGCGGTATACCCGCACTAATTCGATTACTAAGACGTACACCGTTCGAAGATGTTCGCGAAGCAGTTACAGCCGTTCTTTGGAATGCTTCTTCCTCAGTGGTACGTAATACACGTTTGACTATGGTGTTCATAACATAATCAAAATATATGTGGTTTTGTAACTTATTTTCAGGCACTAAAAGGTCAAATATTAGATGATGGTTTAATGGTTCTTGTTAAAAATATCATTATTCCATTTTCTGGATGGGATCCTGACCCTAATCAACGACTTAATCCACAGGGAAAGTTCCCAGCAGTATTTAAAAATGCCACAGGAATACTCAGGTAAGAGTTTCATCAACGTTTAAGAAAAATTTCGTTAAACTATAAAGAATTTTTTTAATTTTAGAAATTGTTCATCAGCTGATTATGATGGTCGACGTAAAATGCGTGATTGTGACGGTTTTATTCCAGCGTTATTACATGCTGTTAATTCATCGTTACAATCAAATGAAATTGACAATAAATCGATTGAAAATTGTATGTGTATATTAAGAAATTTATCCTATAAATTACAAGAGATAATTGACCGTGATTACGATAAAAACTATCCGGCTATGGCAGCTGCTGTTGCCAGTTCAACATCATCTTCGTGGAGTGTTAATCCTACTCACCATGATGATAAGATAAAAACAGGTTGTATGGGATCAAAAAGAAAACCAAAACAACTCCAACAACAGCAACAACAACAGCAACAATATTTACAAAATCAGTTAAACAATCGTCAACAACGTGAACAGAGTCGTGAACCACCATCAAATATTTATGCAATTTTGGCACCACGCGAAGGACGTCCAGTTGAATTACTTTGGCAAACAGATGTTATTGGAACATACGTTCATTTACTAAGACATAGTAGTAATCCTGATACTCTTGAAGCAACAGCTGGTTGTATACAAAATCTCACTGCTTGTTATTGGAAACCATCGAATGATTTAAGAGCAGAAGTACGAAAAGCTCGCGGTTTACCGGAACTTGTTGATTTATTACATGTCGATGAATGTGATGCAGTTGTTAATGTCTCAGCAATTGCATTGAGAAATTTAGCTATTGATCCAACCAATCGTGAAGTACTCGGTACTTATGCAATGAAAGATTTAATTGATGTATTACCAAAACAAACTGATCAACGTCGACGACATTCAGATGAAACAATAGCTTCTGTTCTAGCTGCAATTAATGAAATTATACGAGTCAATGATGCACATGCTAAGTCCTTATTTGAAAAAGAGGGTGTTCAACGAATGATATTCATAATGAATAGTAAACCACATACATTTAATTCTAAAGTAATCAAATATACCGCACATGTTTTAAGTACAATGTGGAAGCATCGAAGTTTACAAGAATTATATAAAAAACATGGTTACAAAGAAAGTGACTTTATACATCATCGTCTATTGAATTCGAAATCATTAACATCTAGTCCACAATCAACATTACATCGACCTAGAGGAGATCTAGGACAACCAACGTCTTATTTAAGTAAAGGAAAACAAATTGTTAGACCACAAAAACACGGAGGAGGTATGTGTTATTTTAAAATAGTTCAAGAGGTTTTAGCCTTAAAAAAACATTTAAAATTGAGATGATTCTAAGTTGATTTTTGATCAATTGTAACTGTTACTATTGTATATAAGTATAAGTTCGAGTTGTTTCATTCTTTGTACTTGTTTAGGTGAAGAATATCGAATGCGTAAAATGAATCAAAGTGTTGAGAATCTTCCGCGACCATATGGCGACGGGGTAGGTTATTTAATTTTTTTCTGTTTGAAAATAATATGGCACAACTTAATAATTTTTTTTAGATACTACCTACCAGAGATCCACATGCGGACTTGTATGCAACAGTGCATAAACATCGTCCACAACAAGTCCAATCGACTTGGGATCATTCTACATCGCCCGATTCTTGGGTTTAACAGTAAAGTGTCCTCTGTTTCATAGTTTCGTGTGGGCGTGCTTTTTTTTCTAATGCAAAATGTCAGATTCGTTTTTTTTGTACGTTTTCAATTTTTCCTCCCATATGAAACGAGAATTGGCGACATTAGTATCAAAATATTAGCAATAACCGACTGTTTTTTTTTGTTATTTGTGCAATTTTCGTCTGTTCTATTTCAAAAACTATATCAGAACGTTCATTCATTTGTTTTCTATTATCTATATGTCAGATTCCAACAATCCATTTGTCAATTAATACCTGCGAGTTATTTTCAGAAAAGAAACAAACTATTGTCTCATTCTTATTTGTCGTCAAATATTTTGTTGTTTTTAGAAAATACTCGTTTGCGTGAGCGTGTATGTACATAGAGTTTCTTTTTTAACTAAAAATGTTATTTTCTTTTTCTATTTCAATACGCCCTATCTCAGGTTGTTGTTAGCTGTTCTTGTTTTTTTATAAGTATCTATTTGTGCATGCGTGTTTCGCGTCAGTGTCAGAATCATTTTTTGTTTTGTCTCTTTTTCATATTTGACACAGAATAACTTTTTATCAAAGAGAAGAAAAAAAAGACTTTATATAAAACAACAAATCGAAAAACAGAGCTATGAAAAAGATTAAATTCACTTATAATGGATGGTTCTAAAAAATGTGTAATCAATTGATTCAGTTTTTGAATCTAATGAAGCACACTTTACTGCTGTAAATCAATTATTTGTCTCTAGAAATAAGCAATGAGATCTTTTATTCACCTATCTTTTCAGATACGTGCAAAGCTGGTCCGAGACCTCCAGGCTGTTCCCACTAGACCACTTTTGGACGTGTGTATAAATAAGATTTTGTCTCTCGACGGAATTTGCATCTTCTTTCCATATGTCCTGTTAATTTTGTTGATACCGAAATTGTCTTCATTTTCTTGAATCATATTCATTTCTGTTTCATATCGTAATTTCATTAAATTTGCTTGCCTCACTCACAAGCCGATCTTTAAGATATCGTTTACACATACCTTTTAGTTTGATTTGTTTTTTATGTGATTGAGGTGGTCCTAGACCAGATGTCCAAGAGAGACGACAATAAATGGTGCTAAACAATCAACTCTTACTTCACTTTTTGCTCATTTTTTATCTAATTTTTGCCTGAATTATTTTCTATAAACTTTTATTTTTTTATTTCAATCGATATCATAGATAGACAAAATCTCAGTCACTTATGAGTTCTTTTTGACAATAAGAAAGTATATTATCAGTGTTTCAATTTATAAAGTAAGAAAACTTATCTTTTTAAATAAGTTTGAACAGTTATGTTTACAGACCTTCTCTGCTTATCTTACACGTTTAATAATGTCGTATTTGATTAGTTTCATCATTACAAAATACAAATCACGTTTTAATATTTGTTTAATATCTTCATTAGCCAGTAATAACAAGTTATAAGTTCTTTTTGTATTTGTTGGTGATGTAGAAGAAAATTTGCTTTGTATTTTTCTGGTAAACTTTCATTTAATTAGAGTACAGATTTTATTAGGCAAGTTTGATAGTTTAACGTAAACCGATGTCGATAATGTGATATGGATACTATCTTGTTGATAGGTAATAATGAGTTCATTATTTTCAATTGCATGCGTTATTTTATGTATATCATTATTTGTCAGGAGAGAAAGACATCGGTGAAAATGTTCGAAGCTTGACTAAAGAGAAAGGAAGTCTCGATTCTTATCATTATTTCATATTAACGACAAACAATTTTACATCACTATTAATACATACATAGAAGAATGTGAGCACTATTGCTGTTTGTCTTATCTACAATCATGATTAACATAATAATATTTTTTGTACGATAATATCTTCGATATTATAGAAGGCGTACTTTTCAATATGAATCTTCTTAGTGCGAAGGTGTTTTATATGAATTTGGTTAATTAACAATGTAAAGAAGTTTAGATGTAACATAAAGGCTGTACCATGTGATGTAATAGTGAACTCCTTGCTTCATCATGACAGTAGTTCAATGTCTGATTCGATGTTTCTGATTCGTATCGGACGTACGTTAAAAAAAACTAAAACTGGTGACAAATATAGAATTATGGTCTATAATTGAATAAAGTACAAGCCATAGACGTATAAAACAAGCTAACGCTCGTTTGCACTCGCTCTGTCCCTTGACTTTATGAACTTATATCTGCGAACGACCTTCCATGTCTTGCAATCAAAGTCAACGCTCACACTCCCCTTCGGTCGGTGTTCGCTAGTGGACTATCTAAATATGTTATAAACTTTTCTCTGATTTGATGTGTAAGCTTCGTAATCTAATATAAATCTAAAACGTTTTCTCAAGACCCTCGAGCATACCTTGCGGTCTAAAAACACTTCTGAATTCATGACAATTCAAACGCCGACCAAAGGGAGGCGTGAGCAGCCAAGGTAAGGAGAAATGTTGTGAACTTGGTGATCCTACGCAAAAAAGCGCGCAATATAATATGACGCTAAAACGTATCTGGACTAGAGCCCTGCAGGTTACGACTTTCTAACAAACTATAATCTAACCTATAGAATTTTCACAACCTAAACCTATTAGGTTAGTAAACCCCTAGGTTATGAAACGTTTTATAGGTTAGGTTGTAGGTTACGCCATTGATAACCTATTTTGAACCTAAACGAAAAAAACCATTTTGAACCACCACATTAAAACAGACAATACTTTGGCTATTAAAGCGTAGTCCGAGTGGAATTTTATCGATTGAGGATAAAGGTCAGACTGAGGTTCTCTAGTTTCAACTGAACTATTTTAAAACTAAAAAAGTAGCACAATCAAAAAAGGAAGTATAGGCAAAAAACTTACGTTTGCTAAAAATAGATGGCGAATACACAGCATAACAGAACCTTCGTGGCATCGAGAGCCTAACGCGGAATTCTTAAGAGGGTCTCCGTCTTCGGAAAGCTATTTTCCAAAGATTGCATTAAAGAATAAAACACTCAACTGATTCATCTCTATTCATGTAAAATGGGATTTATCTTGTATAAGCTTACCTATCAGACGATGTTTAGATAAGAAACAATAACGATATGTATATTTAATATAATTGAAAAACATTTTTGTAAAATCATTTTACATAAAAAGTGAGCTTTCGATACTTCGCAGTATCATCATCAGGCTAATATGACTGTGAATTTAGAAGAGAGATGATTATATATACTAGTTGAAAAAGGGGAGAATGAAAATACCAGAAAAACTTAAACGTAGAAAAATATGTAGTATAGAATTGAGTGACGGTTACATTTTTCTATTCTGGACTGTTATTTTCTAGACTGTCTAATCGAATATCACTATCTTTAATGAAATATCATTGTAGGCTAGCTTTTTTTATTCGTGCGTCAGTAGCGTCTCGTTTATTTGTCTTTTAATTTCATTTTTTTCATATGCCAGTATATATGGTTCGTCTAGATTTACAATGTGATTGTGTGTACAGATATTTTTGAAAACAAATCATCATTTTCTATTTTCTTCTTATGCTGGTTCATTCTAAACTTCACTGCCTGTTTGTTCAACGTAAATGTTAGCACAATCTTTGCATTCTACACAATAAACAACTCCAACTTTTCTATGATCTTTTCCTTTGTATTTATGTGAGAAACTGCTACCCAGTGTCTGATACTTTCGACATCCAAATCCTATATTTGTAATACCAAATTTGTGGAGACCTCTCTTTAAACTCAAAACATACAAATTTTTTTATTCTATGGTTATCCAATGTCGAGAGTCTCGGATAAAGAGATTTTAAACCGAACTGAATTTGACTTCAAAGTAATTTCAAATTCCGTTCTTTCTCTCGAAGCTCAGCCACTAACATTTTTCGTTGGAATACTTTGACATGGAATGAATTGTGCATATGTTTCTTCCGGAGCTTAAATCGGATAAATTTTGGTGTTAGACCATATATACGCAAGTATCTCAGAAACTCAATATCACATTAATAATTCATCTCTTTAACTATTTTTCTCTCAACAGTACCAAAACCAATCGTTCATATTTAGGACTGATTAATAAAAATATATTGGCATTCTCTGACTTTTTTACGTTTCTTCTAAAACTAAGTAACTTATATTTCATATAATAGAAAAACATTTTTATAAAATCATTTTACATAAAAAGCGAGCTTTTGATACTACAAAATGATACATAGGAGATGATTCTGAGAGTTGAGATGCCGTCGTAAAAATGTTATACCATGCCAACAAAAATAATCCTGTTAGAGTTACTCTGTCAAATTCTGTATCACCAACAACAGCAGTTACAACCATGTTGCCAACAGTTGATCTAATTCCTAGATCAACAAATTCAAGTGATAATGTACCAATAATGACATATAATTCATCACCAGTTACACTACCGTCTGGTCAAACAATAATCCCACCAATTACATCAGCGCAAGTATTACCTACGATAATATCAACAAATAAAAATGATGACAAGAATTTATGGCTGCTTACGGTAAGTTAAACAAAGATCTCCTAGTATTTCCTGCGGCTTCAGAATTGTTGAAAGCGGGACCGAACAGCAAGAGTGCTGCAGAGCATAGTTATTTTGTTTCACCACGTTGTAATAGATTTGCCATTGTAGATTTGCCATTGCCTTTACACGAGAATTATGCAACTAGTCTAGAAGGAATTATGCTCTCTACACGAGAATCTTGTATCATTTTATAGAAACTTTTTCACTGGAATAATGCTTTTACACGAGACTTATGCTGTTCTGTGTGAGAATTATGCCTAAATCTCAAACATATTATGCACCCTACAGGAGAATTTTTTATCTCTTCATTCAATCTTTTTCTTGCCGAGAATGCATAGAGAGGTTTTCTTGGCTTGTCTACGAATGCAGTTTTCATCTGAATTATTAATGGAAATCCCTCTTCGAATTTTCAGTTTCTTGGAAATTCGCTGTCGAATTTCTATAAATAATTTCCAAGAAGCTAGAAATTTGGGGAATTATTTATAGAAATTCGACAGCCAGTTGGTTTCGATCCTCTGTGGTTGAAAAAAGAATCGCCGTTCAATTGCCGTTCTTGAGGAGCTGAACTATCTTCTCTTTCCAGAATCTTTTTAGGTACGGCGCTATTCCTTAGATTACCACTCCGCGCACATTTTGCAATATAACCGGACCGTTAGACGGTTCTCCTTAGTGTTTAAGAGAGCGTTCACGACAGCATCGAGAAAAACCATTGACCATTGGATTTCAGATTCCGTTTAAAGGTTGCCTATCATAATCTAAGTTTTAAGTGTGGTAATGAAAAGATTTGTAGCGTTTCAAACAGTTTTCCTCCTGAATTATAAAATTTTTAAAAAAAGGACTATCGTTTTTATTATAAATTGGTAGGAATAAATCGTGAAAATATAGCTAATAAAGAAAACAATATACCTATTGTGTTCTAAAGAAAGTTGAATATTATCTACCTATTTATTAACTTCTTTAATTTAAGCAGAGTATACATCTGTAGTGCTTGTTTTAGTTGTTATTAAGATAGTCCACCACTATCGAACCTATTTTTACAAGAAGAGTATTCTTTCTAACACTACAGTTTACTTCTTGAAAACAATATAGAAATACTCACTATATTAATATTGTATATATGATCCGTCAATAAAATGTAGATTTACTCAACAATGTTTAAATTTCGTTTATCATTTAGGTTAGCTGAATTTCTTTCGTACATGTGAGAAGAACCAGTTAGTTTAATTGGTAAGACCGTTAATTTCACCATAAATAACGAAGACCGATTTTTATAGTCTCTGATGGTTTAACCCTTCATAAATAGTGGTGTAACATGGTCAGAAACTTAACGAAACTCTTCAAAAGTATCGGAGCATTGAGCATAATATTTACATACTTTTTTTTCTTACTAGTAACCATTTTGACAAAGCACGAAACCATGGCATAGCGCTTAATTTCATGACCTAAATAGTGTTAGGTTGTTCAAATATAGATGATACAGATTGTTTCATACATAAGTTAATGTAAGAAATACTTTCTTTCGATTAAAATAAATTTCTACGGTCTATTTTCTAAACTTCTGTATAACGTTCCGATAAATATTCCACAATATTCCACAAAGTAAAAGTAAAGTGCCACCACTAACAACAACAAACGTACCGGCATTTTTTAGGTAGAGAAGATTATTTTAAGGGATTCCAGCATACTTCATGGGATTTCAATGGACTCCATGGGACTTCAGTGGACTTCAAGACTTCAGGGAACTTCGAAGTCCGCTTTTTCCCCCTTGATTAAAATCATGCTTTTATTGTCACATTTTCGATCATCAATGTTTACATAAATAGTATTGTAATCAAAGCTAGTCTTTTGACAAAGCATATTTTGCCATTAGTATATAATCAGTGATGTAGTCTAAGTGTAGTTCAAGTGCATTTAGACTATTACAAGCTCAATTTTATCTTGAATGAATAATTATTGATTACAGTTCTTTTGTAATGTATTTAAGGCAAAATAAAACTGCCCTTATAATCGACCAAGAAGAATCAAAGATACAGTCCTTTCTTTGTTCGCCCTTAGATCAGGGCCTCTGCTGCATCCCAAACACCATTATTGACGTTTAATTTTTTTCGCACTTATACCAACATTAAAACTACCTAACCGAGTGCGCCAAAAATTTACGGCATTTAAGCCGCGGCTACTTTAAGAATACACAGGATAATTCATTCCTAAGACGCACTACAACATTCTCCTATAAACATGATGTAGAATAGCTTAAATATTCTACATTCTGAAGTTCTGAACTCGGTCTGGTGTTTTTTGAGTGAATAGTGAATTTTTTAATATTAGGTGCAAAATATGCTTTGACAAAGACAAGCTTTGATTACACTACTATTCATGTAAACATTGATACTGTAGTATGATTTTTTCGTTAATTTATGTAATTTTACTTCTTTACATGTACTGTTTCTCTCAGGATTAATCGGAAATTCCGAGCTCTTTTGCCTGTTCTCCATTTATCAACTTTTTACCGGGCCCTTTTGCCATTTTGTCCATAAATGATGACACCGAAAATGCGACAATAAAAGCATGATTTTAATCAAGAGGGAAAACGCGGACTTCAGGACTTCGAAGTTCCCTGAAGTCTTGAAGCCCACTGAAGTCCCATGGAGTCCAATGAAATCCCATGAAGTATGCTGGAATCCCTTAAAATAACCTTCTCCACCTAAAAAATGCCAGTACGTTTGTTCTTCTTCGAAAATGAGGAATCAAACGAAGACTTTTATTCGAAACCACGCGATATTCTGTATACTCACATACTCAGCTTCTGTCTAAGCCCCCATCTCCCTCACGAGGGAACATTCCCAGGTCTACCCTCCGATTTCGTTCGTTCATACATCATTCGATAGGGGACCTCGAGTAGGTAAAAAGTCTAAAAGAATTTCGGCCGACGGCTCTTCCTTCAAGAGTTATGGCTGTTTTACTCAATTTTCGACCACAAAAAAAACACAAAAAAAAACTGATTTGAAAATCTCCCCATATCTTGGTTAAATTCCTCCAAATCTTTTGAAATGTTCAAAATCCTCACATCAGTTTTGTCCCCCTTGACATATACTTACTAACTTGAGAAGATCACAACTTTTTAAAAAAGTTGAATGTATTCTAACGAAGAGCTTAAGTGTCTTCGTCAGGAAGCGGATCCACAAGAACCGCGTATTCATTTGTGAAGAAACCCATGTTTCTCCATAAGAACTTCATGTTCTTTCCTGAAAATGCGGATGTTTCACCACAAGAACTGCAAACTCTTTCCTGTCTTTTCCTCACGAAATCGACGTTTCTACACAACAACGTCGAGCGTTTCCGCGATGAAACCGACGTTATTAACGAAGAACTTTTTCCTCTCTTTCTCCAAAACAACTTCGAGGGTCCAAATGCGAATATCGAAACGATGTTTCTAACGAAGAACCTCATGTTTTTCCCAGGAGAAACCTGGAGTGTTTCCCTGAAGAAACAGATATTTCCAACGAAGAACTTTAAGTTTTTCGTCACGAAGCGGATCCACAAGAACCTCGTGTCCATTCCTGAAGAAGCGGGTGTTTCTCCACAACAACTTCGAGTGTTTCCCCGAAGAAAGCGATGTTTCTAACAAAGAACTTTAACTTTGTTCGTGAGGACGCGGATGTAGCTCCACAATAACTTAATGTTTTTCCCTGAAGAAAGCGATGTTTCTCCACAAAAACCTAATAGTTTTTCCTGAAGAAATTGATGTTTCTACACCAGAACTTTATGTTTTTTAATGAAAAGAACGCGGTTTATGCACAAGAACTTCATATTTTTTTCTGAAGAGATCGCCGTTTCTCTCCAAGAACTTCACGTTCTTTCATGGGCAAATCGGTGTTTCGCCACAAGAACTTCATATTTTTCCTGAAGAAAGCGATGATTCTCCACAAGAACTATGTGTGTTTTCCTGAAGAAATTGATGTTTCTGCACCAGAACTTTATGTTTTTAATGAAAAGAACGCGGTTTATGCACAAGAACTTCATATTTTTTTCTGAAGAAATCGATGTTTCTCCACATGAACTTTATGATTTTTCCTGAAGACACGTATGTTGCTCCGAAAGCACTTCATGATTGACCGTGAAGTAGCCGATGTCCTTCCAGATGAACCTGAACGGAGCGACGTTTCTCCACGAGAACGTTTTTTTAGAAGATTCTGATTAGACACATTTATTCCTAGTTCCCTCACCTACTTGTTTCCGCGTGCTTAGCAATTATTTTTCGACTTTTATGTTCGTTTTCAGGAGTAAACTCCAAGAAAAATTTGGAAGAAAACAAATTTTGACTTTATGACTACTATCGATAGTTTCAGCGCGTTTCTCTCGAAAAAGTTGCAGGAAGATCATTGAATTGTGACTAAAGAAGGACGTGTTATTTACATCATTTTAAACAAAAGAATGCTGTAAAACTAATGTCTCAAACCTCTGTCTCTGCACGTAGAAGAGTGTCTTGTTGTTTTTTGTGTTTTCCTCTTTCTCTTTCTTTGTGCATAGATTCTGTTGCGTTTTAGACCTGATCTCACGTTCGCAGCATAGCTTACGTTTAAAGTTTGACACTGGCATACTGTGTACAATTTGATCCATCGGTGAAAAATATAAATATGATTACTGTTTTAGCGCTAAGTCGCTTTATCTGTTAGTTGCTTTTTTTGTTCACGTTTTTATATGGTCTATGTGAATTTGTGTTGAATAAAACAATAGAAATGGAACTGATAAAAAAAAGATAAACAAACCGGTCCAACACAAGCCGATGATTATCCAGCAGTACGTCGTTTCATCCAAAATTCGTTAAAGAATTTATTCGAAAAGGTAAATCTCTAGATCTATATCTTGTTTTCTTCTATGGCAATGTTCTGTGTATTTAGTCATAGCTTCAGAGAAGTCGAGTGGTGATGATGATGAAGATGATATGAATCATGATAAGAAGTAATTATCAAATTCTGTTTTGTTGTTCCAATTTGTGATTATTATTTGTAATTCTAGTAGTGGTGATAATGAAGCCAATAAAGAAAAGAAAACAGATACAACTTTAAAACTGAAAATGTTTTTTGTTTTTTTATTCATCAAGACTGTGAAAAATGTAGATTAGAAAATACTCGTTCTATGAAGATAAATAAAATAAAATACAGCATCTTCAAATTGGTTTCATTGAAAAAGTCAAGTTTCTTCAACCGGGATATATAGAGAGATATCTCTTTTCGGAAACAATCGTCTCTATCTTAATCCAGAAGGGTTGTGCGTTTAAGCTAGTTTTAACTCTAGTTTTCAAACAGGTCTAACTAACCACTAATAAAATGTCTACTTCAGATTGACCTGAACCATAAGTTTTTTGAAATAATCTTACATCTTTTTAATTGATATTCTTTGACAAATATTTTTTTAAACCAAAGTCCTTTAATTTATATCGACATAATCCAAAATATTTGCCAAATGATATAACTAATCCTTTAAAGTCCAATGGTCATTGACATTATCATTATAAGAAACTGAGGCAGCATTGTTTGAAAAAAACAATCCTACATCGGTTGTAGACCATTAAATTGGCTATCGAATGGTAAAAAACATATTTTGTCTGTGTTTTATGCTAGTCAAAATATTTAAATTTTAAAATGAAGAATAGTTCGAGATAATTAATCTTTTTTAATTTAATAGTTTAGGAAAAGCTTTTTATTCAACAATTTTTCTAAAATATGTAGAGAGGTGGACCCTTTCAAATTCTATTAGCTGAAGAAATTATTGTTTAAACTGCTAGGCTGTTGATGGTACAAAACGAAAGATCATATTTTGCTGGGATTTTGGACTCGTTTTCTTGGTAATTCTTGATTTTCTTCATCTGAGCTCATTTCTCTCTCAACTTCCTTAAAATTAATGGTCTACGGTTAGATATACTTGGTCGTTGGTTTCTAACAAGAATTTTGGAAAAAATACTTTTTTTCAAAATTTGATTTTAAATCTAAATTAAAAACTTGTTTAAAACTGAAAAGTAATGTTTTTTAGCGTAAGAAAGCCATATCGAGGTTTCACATGTTCCATTTTTGGAAGTGGTTGATCCAAAACCAAGTATTAAAGCTTCGGGGACTTAAAGGGTTAAAAAGGTGTAAGATTATTTCAAAAAACCTATGCTTCAAGGCAATCTGAAGCAGAGACATTTTATTAGTGGTTAGTTGAACCTGTTTGAAAACTGCAGTTAAAATCTAGTTTAAACGCACAACCCATCCAAACTGTGATTTAAAAAAGATTTCCAAAGTGATTTGTTTAAGAAAAGATGTTTTGAGTTTTCTTTATTTATTAATATGTAGTATCTGAACGTATCTGAAACCGTCAACTTTTATCTATCAGGAAGAAGTTAAGATTTAGCATCGGATACGATTTGCTCGCCTCATTTTTGTGACAGTTTAATCACAGTATGACAAACACTTCTTGGATGAAAAAGGCCAAGTTAATGTATTTTTAGACGATCGATCCGATAGTATTAATATTTTAAATGAATTATAAAACTAAAGATCTTTTGAAGTGTATACATGAGTCGGCAAAATTAGAGAAGCTTCCCCGTACAATTACAGTTGACACTCTCTATGTTTTACAATCAAGCTTAAACTCAAAAGGCAATTCTTACAACTATTTTCAACGATACTTACCTCTCTGCTATATTTAGACGTGTGGAAATTCGATAATTTCAAATGGAAAAACTATGGGATAAAAACCTTGAAAACTGATGACATTCCGATTTTCAAAACTCATTTATTAGTATGTCTCAGAAAATGAATTAAACAAAGATCTACCATGGAACGAAAAATTTCAAAAAAAGGTTTCTATCTTGATCAAAGATCTGAGCATTCCTGTCGTCTATTACACTGGTGAGTGCAGAAAGCCATTATGGTTTGCACGTTAATATGTGATTTATTCCTAGGAAATATTGCAAACGCTGCGATGAATGAGAAGCCTACTGTTTCAATCATGAAAATGATTGATGAACAATTGAAACAGGTTGAAGCCAACAGAGTCTATCAGAATTTGATTGCAAACAGTGAAGCGGTAACAACAACAATCAACAAAAAAACTGTACAAAATCGTCGAAATGAAGTTCTCCAACACTTACGTTTATCACATGATGAAATGTACAGTCTCTACTTGATTGGTTCCCAATTTCCAAATGTTGTCCACCGTCTGATCCATCTTCCAAAATTAATCGTGGTATTTGGCAACAGTGAAATGATTGTTATTTTTAACAAATTGTTACTATCGTCAAGAGAAAAAATTATTTTATCGTACGATACCACGTTTAACGTATGCGACGGCTATGTGAGGTATAAGAAACAAGTCTTTCAATTTCTTTTCTATTCACCTTGTTCAATTTTAGTTCATTAGTTTTTCGTAATATGGCATTTCAAAACAATCCAGTCATGCCGTGAATGTTTCTTATTCACGAAACAAAACATGAAGAATGCCATTTAGAATTTGTGCAAGAGCTGAAGAAATTGTGTCCGATGATCAATACAAAATGTTGCCTAGTAACCGATAATGAAGCTGGGTTCAAAAATTGTTTTCAAAACCAGTTTCCTAGGATGCAACAACTTCGCTGCTGGAACCATTTAGTCAAGAACATCTATCGAAATACAACAAAACGAAAAGTAACAGTAACTGCAACTACAAACGATGAACCAGGTCAAGATGAAAACGAGTCGATGATCGGTAAAAGTTAATACGTCAGTTTCTGTGTAATAATCAACATTTTTTCTAGATGATCCAAACAGCGAACAAATGGATGACAACAACAACAGCAAACACATTTATCATACTGATGAAGGTGAGGAGATCTGTAAGATAACCCAATAAACTACATGTTACTTTCATGCCAGAATTGGAAGAAATGATCGAAAGTGATCATATTCTCACAGCGATCGAACATGACCATGCTTATCACAGCCCATACACGGTGGACGAAGAAACTGCAAGACAATCCGCACGCAGATACAGCAAAGAAATAAGATATTTATTAGCATCCGAATCATATGATGAGTTCCAAGAATTGCTCCCACGTTTTCAGTTGAACTGGTTAAACTCATTCGTCGTGTATTTCAACAAAAAGGTTAAACCAGATATTCATGAACTCGGTAAGCATGACCTTAAAAACAAGCAATGTCATGCGCATTCTACGCAAACTAAACAGATCCTTCCTATTACAACTTCTGAATAATTTCTAATTAGTTCAAACTAATTTCAAAATTCAAAGGAATTCGAAAACAGTACAGATCAATTAAAAAATATATTTGCATTCAGAATTAATTAAAACTAATTTAAAATTCTGAATGAAAATGCAATAAAAATTTCGAAATTAATTTACATTAATTACAAAAAGCGAAAAAAATCAAAATTAATTTTCCTTACTACCAAATTAAAACAAGTCTCATATTAAATTCGTGCAAGCTAATTTTTAATTCTTAATTTGTTTAAATTAGTTTATAAAGTTCAAACAATTAACGCTTTTTCAAATTAATTTAAAGCAATTTAGTCACACGTCCATCTTAAGTAATAGGAAAAGAAATTAATTCAAAGCAATTTCAAATTAAAAACTAAGTCCAACTAATCTAGTTCAAATCAATTAGAATCGTTTTTTTGCAAATTAATTGAGCCCATTTTGGATTTTTCGAGGAATCCAACGGATTGCTCACAATTCAACGAACATCTTTCAGAAGAGAAATAAATGCTTATTTTGGTCGTGTAACTCTTGAAATTAATTTCTATTTTCGAATCAATGCAAATCCGTTTTATAAAATGAATTTACATGAATTCCGAAATTGGAATTCATTTCATTAATTGATGTGCTCAAAGCAGCTAACATTACTGACTACAAAATAAATTTGAAGTAATTGCTATTATCAAATTAATTCAGATCAATTTACAAGATGTATTTCATTTAAATCAATTAATGTTGGATTTGTCTAAACTACTTTCCAACCTGCAATTAATTTGAACGGATTTTTGCTCTCAAATTGATGTAAACCCAGTACAGAAACTAATATAACGGTTTCAA
>CAJNOQ010000373.1:0-53251 GCA_905250885.1 Didymodactylos carnosus | reverse complement strand
AACATTGTGTTGATTTTGATTATTAGAAATGAAGTAATTATAGGATGCGCTTGAAATTAATTTAATATGCATATATGTATATATCTGTAAAAATACCTAAGAAAAGATCAAGTGATTCTGATTATTGCTCTTTGTATAAAACATTAAAACACTGAAATATACGGTAGTCCTTGTAAATTAGAGGTCATATAGAAAATCAAACTGTTATTCATCAGATAACCTATGTTTGAGAAATATGCTGTTCACTTTTAGAAAAGAACTAATAATTAACCTTTTTGTTTGTTTCTACCATTGCAAAATGCGTTATTCTCTCCGTTAAGATGGAATTTTACAAAAAAAAAGCCAAATTATCATGTTAAGTTGTATGAACAGTGTTGACAAAGCATTTTCTATTTAAATTTAAGGCATAATTGATTATTATTTTATTATATTTCATTTAGAAACAACCTCGGAATCTGGTGTGAGTGACCTGGATACAACTATGACGGATTTCCGTTGTAATTGTTGTCCATATGGTTACCATTTAGACACCGATTTTATGAAATTCTTAGATGATATGTATGGACCAGATGTACTTCGAACATTAAAAAAAATTGAAAGAAAACGTCATGATGTACGTCGACGTTTAATTAACGGACAACAAGTAAGTGCCAACAGGTTAAAATATATTATTAACAATAGATGTTTTCTTTAATTGATATCTTCTATTAAAGGTCAAATTAAACGTTTCTATCTTATTTAAATATTTCTCTGTGGTGCATGTTAGCTAATAAATGATCTATTAGAAAATAAAAACGCCAGATTAGTTTGTTAATATTAGAGATTTACCAGAACAAAGTCAATAATCAATGTCATGAGATATAATCGCAGCCTGAAGGCGGAACATTCTCACATGTTGCACCTTTTAAAGTGATGTCTATGGAAAAAATCATAAAGACGTGTTTTGATAATATCATTGTGTATATATCTTTTTCAAAACGTTTATCTTCCTTGCAGATAATGTATGATGTGGCTATGATATATGTCAATGTTTCACACCTGATCTGAAATGACAGCTTTTGCTAAAACTGTATAGTTTGCATGGTTCGTTTTTACTTTGATGACTACTTTATCTTGTCCATAATCTAAGTATCTAAGCAAACTCAAATTGACGGTCGTCTCTACTTTCTGTCGCTGCTATTTTACATTCTTAACACATATTTTCTTCTCATTTGGCATAGTTATTGTGTTTTTCTTGTGTATGTTGTTTATTTATAATTGCATGTCACTATATGCAAGGTTCTTTGGCAAGGATACATAACAATCAATCTAACATATGTTATTGTCTTAAAAGGTAGAAAGAAAAACAAGATCCTATTTTTCTTTTTGTCATCAACATAGACATCTAGCGACATAAAACAGGTGTGGTGGTACTTGTAATAGGTCAGCCGTATATTAATCTTTAAAGAATGATCCGTTTGAATCTTATAGTTAAATCATTCACTTGAGGTTGTGCTTCGTTGCTCTGAGCTAGGAGCGTTGATCAAGAAATCCGATGTCATTCGGGTTTGATTTTGATTGAGGCATATATTTTCTCTTATTGTGTTAATGCATACTAGAGTCACTCTCTACTGTGAAAAATTTCTACATTAATTGTCGTAAACGATGTACTTCTAAGGTATCAGACTATGAATGATAAAAATGAAGTACATTTTTACAAACAACACACAGTACAACATTATATTCATCATGCTTCAAGCTTCCATTATTGCCTATGGTACATTGTTTTTGTCAAAATAGATCAATACAAATAGTCGATTTCAGAAATAATAGTCAATCTTTGTTGTTTTTAAACTTAACATGAGCATTTTACATCTGAACCGAGAACGTTTTGTTAAATTTAATTACCTTCTTTTTCACCTATACTCTTTTCAAATTAAAGTTTAATAAACATCTGGATCTGGAAGAAAAATGATAATATAGAATTAATTTTGTATTCAGCAAGGAGTACTTTAACACGTGTAAAATGTTCCGTTATGATAGTAAAACAGCTTAGAGGCCGTATTAATATTGTTGATATATCAGAATAAGCCTTTTATTGATTAATATTCTTATCGATTGCCATAATGCGTGAGCAATGTTTTTTTTCTCTTTCTCTTTTTAATCCTTTATCATAATCGTCTGTCATTATTAATTAAACACGTTCTATAAATAAGTTAGAATGAGATTATACATGAGTGGTGAGAGGATGAAACATCATTTTTTGATGGAAACACAGTCCAGAATTATTCAACACTTTGGAAGTAGTATCAAGAAGTTGAAATGTAGTTCTCATCGAAATTCAAAGTCATACATTTTACTCATTACACATACTAGTGAAAAAGAACACTTCATAGACAGTGTAGAAAAAGGAATGAATGAAAGATGAGAAACAACATGAACGAAGCTAGATAAACAGTTTTTTTTGAGTTTTCTTGAGTTTGAAAAAATACCGGTGGAAATCTCCAGTTTAATTCATAGAGGTAAACATATCTTCCTTAGGAATTGGGATGTCTTTTCCATGCAAAAATATCTAATAGTATGATGGAATACTACGAATAAGAAATACATAAACTTTTAACCTGAGCATAATTTTCTAATTTTTGTTCATTGTCTTTATAGTATTGTGTTCGAACAAAAGTTTTTTTCATCATAAGAATGACTTGTTGTTTTTCATCGTCAAAAACAAACAAAAAATTCTTTTAACAAATACAAATGACCTTCCTTGAATCTACATTGTTTAGTACGACCCTAATCAAAGATCATTATGTCATTTTTTATTTCTTTAAAAATTCAATCAAGAAAACTTTTTTGTTACAATTAATTATTACTATGAATGTCATTTTCTAATTTATAGTAGGTTTTTTAGTATGATGACGTGTATATGTGTGTGTATATGCACGACTATGCCTATTGTTAAGTACGTAATCGTAATTTATGCATGCACCACTACAAATATATCAAGGCTATTATTAAAAAATATGTATAAATCAAATTTTCTTTACCAGTGAGTGTGTGCATATGCATAAATACATATGTTGTCTATAGAAGACTAACTAGTACACATTTTCGAGTAGTTTCTTCTTCTACTCTGATTATTATATTATGGAAAGTTCACATAATTTAATTTTTAAATTAATTAATTAATTATTGTGTACTTTATAATATGCTTCTATATAAAGATTATTTACCAGATAATCTTTTACAGTCTTTTTCTTGCACTATTATTTTACCTAATACTGTAAGTATTATTTTCATGTCAGATAGTTATTATAAAGGAATCCATTGAGCAACTATATGATGACCATTAGTGCCCTGTACAAATTCTTTTTTATCTTCTGAAGATAAGAAAACATTTTTAATGATACTTTTTTGCTTTGAATGGAGAAATGTTGTTGATGACTAACTTGAGATGTTTCATTTCTTCCCTCACACTAGTTGGAAGATCGATATTGTTATATTTTATTTTGGAAAAATCTTTCCCATACTAAATACAGTGTATCGTTTAAAAGACTCCAGTAAGAAAGACATATTTAAACATTGAATTGATTCTTCTATTTCGTAATTTTAGCCCATTCAGAATCTACATACTCGACCACCAATTCCACCTAACCATTATCAACAACAACATCGTTCCACATCGTACGAACGGGTATTTGATCAAGAACTGTTACGTGAAACATTACTCGAGTTAGATCGAATTGTTGAAAAAGATATTAAAGAATTAGAAGCACAATGTCGACATAAACAACATTCATCAGGTCGATGCACACCGAACAGCCTGTATGGTACAGAAGGACGACAACAACAATCTTCCTCATCACATAATCGTTCACGATCAGTTGATTCAAGATATCCACGTCGACAGCATGTCACACGACTTACTAATCCACCGCAACATACGTTATCGACGCATAATGTTTATGATCGAGCACGAACAGAAGAAGAACATCGATTGTACGAACATAGAATGCAAATGGAAAAAACTATTACTACGCGAACATTATCGACGCCTGGTTTATCGACGTATCACGATGATCATATAAAAAAATTTGATGTCATTAATACATCAGCGGGTCCAATTACTATGTTATATAAAATACCACCACCACCGTTTTCTCGTTCGTCTAGTTCGAGTTCTCTGTCGACAGAAACGACGTTACGAGTCTCGAGTCCCGAACCTGAGGAGCATCGAGAACCGTTGAAACCATTGTACATAACTGAAGTAATCGTGCCACCAAAACCGATTCGTTTAGAACCTGTTCAACAAACCACCATCATCACCATTCCGGATAAATCAGAAATTGAAAGACGAAATCGTGAAATTGATCGTTTAGAACACGAACGTTATACATTGTTGAAAGAAAAAAATCTATTATTAAAAGAAATTGAACGTTATAAATATAAACCACCGGCGAAAACAGTTTCTACTACTAGTCACGATAATAAAAAGTATACATTATCAATAGATGTTAAATCTCCTGACATGATGAGTACACGTGATGCATCTATTAATGTTGAAGGTGGAGATTTATCAGAATCAGAAGAACATTTACATCGTGTAGAAACACGTTTAGAAGAAATTATTCAACAACAAAAATTACATCAAAAACCGGCAACGAGAGAGGTGGCCATGATGCATGTCGTCGAAGAACCAAAAGAAGTTTATCTCATAGATCATCCACCACCATTACCACCAAAACAATATCAGCAACAACGAGATGTGGCAATCAGTCACATTACAGAAGAATACGATTTTGGCGACGATAATGAAGATGAACAAACAGATATTATTAAACGAAAATTGGAAGATATTAAAAATTACTATACCGAAAGAATTCATATACTTGAAGATAAAATCTATGAACAAGAACAAGAAATCGAACATTTAACTGAACCAAAATCACAGAGACATGTTAGCATGCAATGTCAACCATTGATGACAGATAGAGCACTTGTTACAGACACATTTCGTTCAGGTAAGAAAAAAAGCATTTAAACATAAGAAGAATAGCCTTCGTTTTAACTAACTACCTTGTCTACATTAGTGTATGTGTATGTTTTAAAACAAGGCTATACACCTTTTTGTTACGTTTACAACGTCTTTCTATATCAGCCGTTGTTATTTCCTATCACTCTTAGAAAGACGCTACAGTTTATTTTTAGGAAATTTGAAATATACTGAAATCGGTCCAAAATATTCAGTAACCTTAACTGTTTTATATTGTCTGTGAAATTACCCATAAAATATCTGAAATATCACACAATGCTATTTGATATAGATACGTATCTTGATCAGATCAAATCGGTAGCGAAACAAGAAACATCTACTCTGTCTAAATTGCTGGATTTTATGCAGTATTTTACCGCGAAAAATATTAGATATCCAGTTAAGTTTGACAAATTAGCATAATTAACGTCGAAGAGTTTGAAATTAAAAGTTTGAGGGTCGAAATATACTTTTGTAGCAGTATCTTTCTCCGTCGATTTCCTAAAGCGATATGTGACCTTAATCTCCTTTATTTTAGTTCGTGACGTTGCGTTAACATGTCATTTGCTAGACGATGTTAAGGATGAAATTGTGCATAAACGAGACGTAAATCTTCAGTGTAATCTGAATGATTTTATCCATCAACGTGATGTTTGGATTGAAGTCAAGGAACAAGAAGAGAAAAAACCCACTGTTCGAGATGTATCTATTGGTGTGCAACTGAATCTTCAACCAGATATCCACTATCGAGATGTAGCCACACATGTCAATTTCGATTATAAACCGGAAATAATACAACGAGATGTCGCAGTTATGATACAACCAGAAAAAAAGTTGATGAATGATAAATCATCGAATACTCAACAAATTCAAACAAAAGAATTTGGTTCTTTTGCCAATACCATCGAACCTCCAAAACCACCACCAAAACCTTCGATGAGGCCAGCTGCTACAGATACTCGTACATTGATCTCGTACAAAGATATCGCTACGGGACCATCTGATACGAAACGATGGTATGATCGTTCGACCGATACTCTAACACTCTTACAACAACGAGAACAAGCCACTGGGAACGATATACCGGCTGTATTGTTAAATAGAACTGTTGCCACAGATACACGAACGTTGGTGTCAACACGCGATAATTTTTCAACAACAACACTGTCAAAAGATATTTTTAAGGATATTGGATGCGATACAAAATCACTGACTCAATATCATGATACATCTGTGAATACAAACAGACTAGAACAACAGAATGCAAGTGTACAAGTATGTATCTATTATAAGTAGAATCACAGGTGAAAGTAATCTCTCGATTATGGAAATATGATGACGATGATAATAATCAAACAGATATTAGGCATGAAGAAAAAAAGAAAATTTTTTTCCCTTAGTTTTAGCTTCACAGAGTCAGACGATGCCCTGATTTATTCGCTTATGAGAAAACTTAATATTGACATTATAATATATATATATATATATATATAAGAGGAAGTTTTATTTTCCAATATAAACTTTTTGTCTACGTGCAACAGAAGAAGGTACGCTCGTTTCTTTTTTTTCTGTTACTATGAGATTACATAATACTTTCTCAAGGTAGAGTTTTGTGCAAATATTAGAACCATCTGTTCATTAATACATCTTCCTTTGATTAAAATTTCTCAATGAAATCTACAAACGCTTACTGATCTATTTTTTACAAATTCGCATAAACTGTAGGTTCTTGATCAAAGAAACTGTTCTCTCCTCTTTACTCACCAGATGTTTCTTTCTCAACGATAAACTTCCAATTTATTTATTTTTAGTGTATTCCAGATGTTTACCCGGTGAAACAAGCTCAAACAAATACTGAATTAGATATATTTTATCAATTAGGTCACTATCGCCATGCTCTTTCCAACACTGACCTAAAACGTTCGACTGATCGTAGTACACTAACGGACCTTCGCCCATCAAGAGATTTGGGTATTAACACTGAACCAAAAATCATGTATTCAAAAGATGTAGGTGATTTTGATGTAAGAGTCAAAGAAAACGAGCAAGAAAGTCGTTATACCGAAGAGATTACATGGAACAAATTAGTAGGTGCGGAACCCCTTCGACGTTCATTACACGATTTATCGTCACGAACATTTGGTACACAATCGGATACGCAGCGAACATCTGACAGGTCATTAATGACCGATTTGTATGATACAAAACGTGACGTCGGCTACACTGAATATGTAAGACGAACAAGTCCAGCATCGTCTGAAGACACTGTGCAAGAACAGCGACAAGAAATCATCACATTTAGAATACCAGGAAAGGATCATTTGTATTTTGTTGAAGAGCCACCGGTACCCAGAGAAGATTTAACAGAAGAAACATATGAACAGATTTCGACAACAACAACGGAAACGAGAAGAAGACAAATCGAAGAAATGATGACTAAACAAAAACAACTACAAAGACAAGATGAAGAAACTCGACGACTAAAAACACAAACTCAGGGTGATACAAGAAAATATGAACCAGGAATGACAATCGTTTCATCTGAATATAGTGAATGGAGTAGACCATTCGGTATTTCAACAACTTCAACCACCACATCTTCCTCCAAGCAACAGCAAACATCCGAGAGAAGATCAAATTCACCAGAAGATTTAGTTGAAGAATCCTATGAAGTTGTACAAACCATAACGAAACCACCAACGGATTTCAAAACAACATCTGCTTTTTCTCCTTTTGGAATTCAAAGTGGTTCACATTATACAACAGTAGATACGGATACAGTTAACAGAAGTCGAACGGTCAATAGTGCGCTGATAAAAACGCGTGGACAAGACATAAAACCAGTATCAAGTGAAGATGATAGTTCATTTTATGAAGAATGGACTGTAACAGAAGCAAAACGAAAACAAGATGGACAAACCGTTAAAACAATCATCGACAGGTGAAGACATGTGAGAATAACATGTGAATCGTTTTTAATGAAGGGTAAATTTTCTGTTTAGGGGTGGACATCATCGTTATACCGTTGACGCCGAAGAACAATCTCAACAAGGAATATTGAGAGCGAGCAGTTCTAGTGACGAAAAATCTCGAAAACGTTTGGGGTATGAATGTTCTGTATTTTGTCTTTTGTTTTAATGAATTTCTTGTATATTTATTTTTAGAGAGAGTTCAGTCACATTTATTGAAACAGGAGATGAACAGTATACCGGTGAGTCGTCGAGCCATCGTGGTGGTTTCCAAGTGAAGGGACAAGTTGAGGAATCTCAAACAAGTCCCACAATGACCTACACAGTTAAAGACTATGAATCACGAAAAACCTTTGGTGGCGGTAGTTCGACTCTGACATCTTCAAACACGTCAGGATTTCGTACACTTGACGCGTCGGCGTCGACTACGCCCTATTCGCCCGAGAAAGAAGATGAAATTGAAGAGAAATATGAAGTGATCATTTCATCGTATGACGAAAGTGGAATTAAAGAAATATCACCAAAAAGAGAAGACTATGGAACACCAGAAGAAGACGATGACAATCATCAAAGTTCGAATAGAGAACATGAACAGCAACACCAACGACAACAATCGACTATCATGAGTTCGAGTGGAGGTACTGAACAAATGATATCATCATCATCAGCATCTTCGAGAACAGAAGCTGCTAATGTCCAAATGGAATCTGAAGGTCACGAAGAGTAAGTAATTAGCTCATCTGGCAAAAGCTTTTTCATAAAAATTATTTCTGTCATCTCAACTGAAATAGTATATGTTCCGAAAAGGTAATCTTTTACTGACAAACAACAGCAACGTTTTTCAAAAAGCTTACTTAGTTCAAAAAGTTTAGTGAGGTATAAGAATCAAATATCTTGCATTAATTTATGAATATGATTGATATCTTGAAGAACAATCGCGTTTTACACACACTTTTAACTCTACTCTCACATAAATTTTTTGGCAAACTACAACAGTTTTTTCAAAAATTCAGATTTTCGGAAAGTCTTTGGGAGATTTTCACAGATTCTATCTTTTAAACGCGATAAAAAACAAGAAAAAGATAAAATATACAAATCTATTGTTTATATTCGACGAGAATGAGTGTTTAGTTTGATTTCAAGCTATTCCGACATTTCTAACTCGTGTTCTAAAAGGATTTATATAGATTTTATATAGACAGAGCGACGAAAATTATTTTACACGCATCATTTGATACCATATACGTTTGCTGAAGTTTTCGTTAAAACCGAGTGTAGTAAAAGAAAAGAGTTTTTCTCACCGTTAAAGGTCCTCCTCAAAGGAATTGCACTTCGCTTTCAAAACAATTATCAGACATATATCAACTGAAACGTTGACCTAGAGATGTGTACGGTTACCATTTTTGTACCCGTACCCGATCCGAAATTTTTTTTTTACTCGTGTTCGACTCGACCCGACAACTTTGTATCCGTACCCGACTTCTGTCTAAAAATTTTCTCCTTTTTTTTTCCACCTAAAAAGTTTTGTTTTTCGGATGGATATGTCAAATTATCATTACGTTCTCAAGTAATTCTTTTTTAAATCTTCATGTATTTTAGCTAAACTCCTTTATTTTTTTCATTAAAATTTTGTAGATTTTCCACTAGAATCTTCCGATTCTCGCGTAAATTAAAAAAAAATAGAATCCGTACCCGAAAACTTCTTACCCGTACCCAATCTTCGGATCGGGTTGCACATCTCTACTTTGTACACTCATAATTTTCTCGAAATGGACAACAGACGGTATATGAGCGTAGATGTTCAAAAATCGTGGTATTTATTGAAACTGTTTTCTTCGTAAAAAGGAAATTGTCACGGAAGATTTAGAAAAAAAAATAAAAATAAAAATACGATGTAGATGATATAAGATTAAATTACTATTCATGATATGGCATATACTCACGTAGGTGAATAACAAATATACTTTAAAAATAAAAGAATATAAGTATTTTATGGGCTAGACAGAACGATACTAACGGGGCTCTGCTCTCTTCTGACTTGTCTTAGTCATAATTATTTGTTTCATCAATAAATAAATAAAGTTTAAAAAAAAAGTATAACAGATATACGATGAATACTATCAATGATATATTTTCTTTGTAAGTAATTCTATACGATTAGGCTCTGACATACCTATAGAGGTGTAATATCCGTTTCAAAATAAAATGGTACTAGTTGCTTTTTCGATAATTCACAAAAGGAGCTAAAGGGCAGGTTTTCTTCATTTTGTTGAAAAAAATAGGGCTGCTTCGCAGGAAAAGAAGTTTTTTTAAAATTGACTTTTGAAGTTAGCTGATTTTGAGTAACATAAGCAGTGTTCTGTGGCCGATCTCTAGCTTCAAAATATGTTGAAATAGTCTAAGATATTCTTACAATTCTTTACAGGCTCGAAATCGCTAGCTGCTCTGGAGATACAGCTAATTTGCTGGGATCTAGATGGTCAGAACACTGACAACATGAACAAAAATGCTAACTGTTGTGGTGATGTTTTAATCTCCATGTTAATGAAATCAACTAATGAAACTTTTAAAGAGTCACATTTTTTACCAATTATCGTGCAATAATAAAGTTAACTTCATAACTTGTTTAAATCTTGACTAAATAAAAACAAACTATTCTAGTTTATCCCTAATGAGCTCATACTGTCTCAGTGCAACAAAAATTTAAAAAGAAGAGACTTCTGGAAACCTCAGACGTTGAAATAGAAAATAACCGCAGACTTTGATCTGTTTCTATGTAAAAGTGATTAATGACAGTATATTGAAAGAGTTTCAGTTTTATTGGATAAGATTTCAGTTAGTTTCCAGGTACATCACTCGAAATTTCTATGCTCAAAGCTGTTTTACTAGCAGGAAACTCTAACTTTTTTCTACAAAATGATGGAAACCCGAACTCTCATACAAGAGTTATTGAAAAAGCAGTCGATATCATTCTGTTTTGAAACGGATAGTGTTCACCATATACTATACGTCCAGTAAATAGTCAAATTTACTTTTTTCTATGTTTAGATTTGAATTAGACGAAGAAATGTACATAGCATGCGTTATTGTTAATGAATCGTTATACGACAAAAATGCTGATAAAAAAAAAGTGGTATGGTGTAATTATATGTCAGGAAAGTGCACGATACTATATATATATTTTGATAATTTTTAGCAAAATTGTCTGAAATTAATTCAACAAGATTGGTTTCGAGTATCAAGTCAAAAACAAGCGAACGTACAATTAGTGGAAAATTATTTGAATAGTTTTAAGAAACATTTTTCAAATTTTTTATTAGAACGTATTGTTAATATGCAAGATGCAAATGTGAGTAACATTTTGAGAGAACAAAATCAGTTTACTATTGATATTCAAATTTTTAGGGTAATACAGCATTACACTATTGTGTAACGAACGGTAATTGGGCTGTTGTAAATTTACTACTTGATACAAAAGTATGTGATGTTTGTCTGCAGAATAATGCTGGTTACACAGGTTAGTAGCATTCAGATACGAACAATAAATGCTATTTCTCACATTATTTTTAGCTGTTATGATGGCTGCTGTAATTAGAATTGATAGTGAGGATCAACGAAATACAGTAAGACGATTATTTAAAGAATCTGGAAATGTTAATGTTAAAACAACATTGGTATGTCACCGATATAATACCTCTCTTTTATTATATAAAATTATTAACTGTCTACTTGCAGAGTAATCAAACAGCATTAATGTTAGCTGTTAAACATGATAAGCCGGATGTAGTTGAATTATTATTAGAAAATTCGGCAGCTGTTAATCTACAAGATTCTGATGGTAGTACAGCATTAATGTGTGCCGTTGAACATGAATTATTTGAAATTGTCAAATTATTGTTGACGAGACCGGAATGTGACGTAAACATTGCCGATAATGTACGTTTAGTTCGAAAGTAAAGAACGATATATTCTATCTATTTTTCTTATAATATTAGGATGGTGCAACGGCAATTAGTATAGCAACATCTAAAAATCGTAAAGATATTTTAGTTGCTCTATACGCTCAAATAAAAGAACAAAAAGGACATCATTCGGTATGTATAGTAATTATCACATCGAAAGGGCGCATACTGTATATTATATACTTAGATGCTTGATCATCGGGTCTCACATAAAACTAAGCGTGCTTATATATCTATCTACACTTTATGTTTATCGCACTGATGACAGGTCGCATGTGATGTTGTGTGCGTGTGAGTGTTACCTAATCTGCTTTTTTAGGCATTAGGTAAATCTCGTACAATGAGATTTGAACCACACGATAACAGGTAAAATAATCAGCTCTCCATATTTTAAAATCATAACATTTGCTATCTAATGCTTTTACAGTAGAATCTTTGGTAGTCTCACTTTATCTGTGTATTTGTGATTAAAACTAATTTGTTTAACTTTTCTATAGTATGTCGCGTAACTAACTAAAACAATAGTAGAATATCATTCATAGTACTCTTCAAGAGATGGAATACAATGATCTGCATAAATGTATAATCTGAAAATTTAAAGTGAAAGTATCAGTTTTATCAATAACTAGAAAAGTTTTGTCCGGAGATGCCAAAAATTTTTAAACGTTTTGGTATAAGGTTTCAAGGGTTAAGGCATTTGTGGTTGATATTTTATATAATACCTTGAATATTTCATATTGAAGAAAAATTCCATTTGATCACCAAACTGGCTTCCAGTGCATATATTTTCCATCTGAATACTCAACAGTTCGTTTTTTTGAAGGATTGAATAGTTTATGTGGATAAATATTCAGAAATATTTTTAGAAAATTTTAAGTAAAAATTATGTTCAGAAGGCGACTTCTAGTTTCAGTACGACCTCTGGATAATTGAATGAGCTATGGTAATTATTTTTATTGAGAGTCACGACTATTCTTACTTTTGAAGAGTACTCCTATCTAATTTGCTTTTTCGTCCTATTTCGTATTTCAAAGAAAGAAAACTTTGATTTTTATTTATTGTACAAATAATCAAGAATATTTTTATTCGGATTGATCAGATAGAAAGCTTTTGAGAGTACCGTTACAGTTCTCTTATTCTTCTCTATAGTGTCATAGTATTATAACAAGTACAATATCGTTTTCGATTCTAATGTGTCTCTCATTGTAGTTATTGCATTTCTAATTACGATGGTATATGCCCAATTTTAAATATAAATCATATACACCTCGTAAAAATATGTCAATGTACTATTCAATTTTCTATTATTCTATTTTTAATTGGAATTTGTACTCTATTTGTTCATTTATTGCATGAATAATGATGTTCGGTCATCTACCTGTACAAAGGTTAGAAATCATTAAAAAGCAAAAACCAAATTTTTATATCACATGCTTCTTAAATTTATGCTAATATATGATTAATTTCAAGCATAAAAGAAGTATATGTGTTAGAGACTGACATAAATGTGTCAAGTGTGGCTTACTTGAGTTATTGAATTTATATAGTATTCAACATTGCTCTATATGCTTAAAAGTTATAATGCTCTGAATTTTCTGCAGACTGAACATATTTCAATAAATTTCATCATTATCGCCAAGAAACATAACTTGGAACATTTCTTCTTTCATACATAGAGGCAAATGACAGTTATGCATATATAATTATCTGCAGTATAGCTTTAAGACCCCCTGTCAGAAACATGCACTTTTTCATACAAAAGCCGATATTGAGCTAAGCACATGCATAGATAACCCATGATGTCTACTCTTAGAATCCACACTATTTTTGTCAAGATCAGCAGAGGTTTCTGAGAGTTTCACAAGAAGTTTTCTATAATGTCTAAAAAGTCTAAGCATTTTTCTACAACCATCTTGTGCTTTATAGCACCTAATCTGAGCGAGCATTTCGGGAAACCTTAGCTGCTCCATTTTTGGCTTCTGTTGTAGTGATATCTCGGGAACGAAGATAGATGAAACAAGAAAAACTTTCGTTGTCACACTCAGACACTGTCGCCATTCGCTAAAATTCGCTGCCAGATTGGACTTGTAGTTACCGAAATAGATTTCTGCCAGGGATCCTTAACAATGAATTAGAACGATATTTTTGGTGTTTTTGCTTTTGTATGGTGCCAGAAATTCTAAAATTCAGAAGGTTCAGAAGCCTTTGCATTTTTTATGTATGGTTGGGTAGAGAGAAGAAAATATTTGTTTTAATGTTTGGAAACAACTTGATCATATCGAAAAATTCGAAAAATTCAACGAAAAAATTCTAAAATTTCGAAAAAGCCTCAGTTTCAAATCAAATTTTTTCGTTTTCACTCTCTTAAGTTTTTGGAAGTGGTTTTTTTCACATTAAGATTCAAAAACTGAGTATAAGAAAACCGCCATTGAACGCGCTTCGCTTTATTTTATTTTGTTTGTTCACTGAAAAATTCATTTTTCCCAGACGAGAAGCGCGAAAATCGGAATTCTGCCTGTAATTCTCAATTTTCTCCACCAGAACTCATTTTTTATACAATAAAAATATCATATTCCGAATCAACGTCAAAAACTGAGTTGAATGATATATATTTCAAGATATTTTGTTGATTTTCATTTTTTCATGAAAATCTCAGTAGTTTTTCCCAAAGATAATATTATTTCCCAAAAATGATATTATCCAGCCTTCAAAAATTAAATTTCAAGAACTTTTTTGAAACTGAAGGATTTTTCGAAATGTTAGACTTTTCGAATTTTTTCAATTTTTCGATAGATTTCATCCCATTTTTCTTATTTTTTTTTTCTCATTTTTTGATTCAAACGTTAAAACACATTTTCTTCTCCAGATTGATGTGCTCTATCTAACCATGTATAAAAGATGCAAAAATAAAGACCTTCTGAATTTTCGCACCTTATGTATTTTGCTCCGAGGCTTCTTAATTGAGATCATTTTTTATAATTAAAGGAATAAAAATGATCTCAGTTTGGAAATGGCATATTTTATCAATTTTGAAAAGTGATCTCACTTTGAAGCTTGTAGCTCCTATTTTTATAAAATATAGATTCCTAAACTGTGTATAATAAAAATCGTATAAAATACATGCAAAAGATACGAGAGTTTCTATCATTTTATTGATTAACTTACAAATCAATGTGGACGTTTTGACTTATCGCAAGTCATTTTGAACGCAAAATGAGAATTTGTAATGATTTCGGTGATGAAAAACCAAAACTGGATAAGGAGCTGGATTGTTACAAAATAAAACACATTTAATGCGAATGTATGATACACGAAAAAACTTTTGTTGAACGTAGACATTTCAATACAATGTTTTAGACTTTTACTTCACTCTAAAATGTATTATATACAGTTTTTATTCTATACAGTTTAAAATAGGAGCTACAAGCTTGTTTTCCAAACTGAGATTTTATTTCTTTAAGTATAAAAAGTGATCTCAATTAAGAATGAGCCATTTTGCTCATATATATATATGTTTTCTTTGCTATTTAAGATCATTTGCTTTTCCAGCTGTTAATTCTAACGGTTTATATTATTTTAAATATGAAGCCATTTTCGATACATTATTAATTGCATGTTTATATAATCTTTTATTTTTCATTTTTAACGGTGGTGATACAGCTAAACATATTACTAACACGTGTCTTCTGTTTTGATTTAAAATCTTTTACTGTCTTTATTGATCATTTTAGCAAGAAGCCTCCGGGAAATAATTCAAAGCGAGGTAGTGGTGGTGGAAATAGTGAAAGTTCGACGACGAGTGGACCTACAATATCAACATTTCGTCGTCATTAATTTTTTTTTCGTTGTTTTTCTCTGAAATAAACCAAGCCAAATCTTAATATATTTATGAACAGTCCTAGTCTTTTTCATTTTTGTAAATCATTTTTTTCTATTATTATTATGATGATGAGAGCGCTTATATTGAACGTCGTCGTTATTTTTTGTTTTAATTGATCAAGTGAAAGCTCGCAATATCTCATTTATTTCTCTCTCTCTCTTTTTATATGTGTATAAATGGGCTGCCCTTTTTAGTATTAATGATGATTTAGTTTTTATTTATTTCGAGCGCTGCCATGGCCATCTATATATTCTTTTTTTTTTTGGTTTTTTTATGTTCCATTGTTATCGTCCAGTTGTATGCGTGTATGTGAAAATAACACCCAACATATTTCTGTCTTCTGTCCATGTCGTGTGTCTAATTTTACATTTTTACCTTTGTTGTTATGTTTTCTTTTTTGTACAACAATTGGAAAGTTTAAGTACGTAAGAAAGAAGATTCTAAAAACAACAAAATATTTCTATCAGTACAAGCCATACTCGAACACTAATCGAAATACAAGTCTCCACCCAGAAAGAGACTGATATAAATATATATCGCATAGTTTTTATAAAACTAAGTATATTTAGTATAATGAAAAACATTTTTGTAAAATGATTTTACATAAAAGCGAGTTTTCGATACTTCACAGTATCGTCATCCATAGGCGGCGGAGCCACGAGGCTTGGGTAGGCTCGAGCCTACCCTAGATTGAATCTGATGAGGGTAGGCTTGAGCCCGCGTACAGTTTTTCAAAAGGAGCCTCAAACAGCATGCCAACAGACCACAGAAACGATTTTTTTTGCAACCAGAGACTAAAAACCTTCGTCGCATATGGCGGCAGGCACTCGACAATGACATTATTCTTATGCATAAGACGCAGAAAAATAATTTGAAGTTTCTAGCGGTTTTGAGACTCGGAAAGTTCGTTTCCTAACCGCGGTAATTTTTTAGGGTAATTCACCAGCGTATATGAAGTAAAGAAAGTATAGTAAATCTGAATAACGTCGGCTGTAGTTATCCATTCAAAAACGCCTTCTGCGGCACAGCTGCCGGTTTTGGCAACCACTTTCGTTACTGCACAAGCAGGCAAATATGTCAAACAATATTCCGTTGGTTTCTTTTTATTATTGGTAAACAACAAAACAACATACTACGTCGTAAAGTTTTGTATTTTTATGAAAATCTTCTCTATGAGCATAAATGCTAAGGATGATGTTTTTTTGTCGAAAAGACCTTAAGATGTTATATTGATTTTGATTACTTTCAGCATTTTTTTGTCTAAAAACGCTACATCACTCCCCCACTCCCTCTTCCTTTTTATCCTTCTGACACCATTTGGAAAAAAGTTTTGAGCCTACCCTAGACTAACTTCGTTCCGCCGCCTATGTCTTCATCAGGCTAATATGACTGTCGAACAATGATTTTACAAAAATGTTTTTCAATTATATTAAATATACTTAGTTTTATAAAAAAACGTAAAAAGGTCAAAGAAATGTCAGTATAGTTTTAAGGAGTAAAGCATTTACTTGTACTTTCAGAGTAAGACAAATACTCTCATAAGGCTTACTCTTAGTTTCGAAGTAAAGCTCTTATTCCCATTTCCAGAGTAAGGTGTTTACTCTCAATTTTGGAATAAGATCTTTATTCCCATTTTGAGAGTAAAAGGCTTACTCTCAGTTTTGTAGTTAAGAATTTACTCTCTTTTCAAAAGTAAAATATTTACTTCTATTTTGGGAGTAAGACATAGACTTTCATTTTTAGAGTAAAGCATTTGTTTTTTCTCTTTCTGTGTTTGAGATAAAATTTCGGTCATGTACATAAATAAGATAAGATAAGTAGAATAGACTGTATAATCGCTTCAGTAAATGTATTTTTATATTATAAGGCTTTGTGTTGAAGTAAATAGAATTAGATAAAAGGAAATTCAGTCTTACTTTAGAAGAAAACGGCTTAGAATATTTATTTTTTTTTTAGTTTTACACCAATTTTTAAAAGCATAAAAATTGACTCCGAAATTGACTTCGATGTGAAGATCTGAAGTACTTGATCGAATACGATGAATGAGTAGTCGATCTTAAAATATGATTTTTTTCTATCCTTTTGTCATGTTGAGAAGGGATGAATCTGGTGCAGCGAGACTTTTTAATCATTCTAAAGTTTTATTGCATTAGAAATATCTATTTATCTGCTGAGGAAAGGTTGGATCATGCAATTGTCAAGTATATTATGTATGCTATCAATGACAATATTTGAAGGTCAACATTATGTATAATTTGATCTGTTTATTTCCTGCTGATGTCGTTACCACTGATGTACGTAGGGTATACAGAAAACAAAAGAGAAAAATTATACTTTGTATAAAATGTCGCTTTCTTAGAGGATGCATTTGATTAAATAGTGGTTGAATAGTTTTGTCAACTAATAAAAGAAAATGCTAAATAGAAACAGTTTTATTCTTTATTTTATCTAAATTTTTCGAAAAATTTTGAATTATTAATTTTTATTTAAATTAAATGTTTCTTATAGAGACATGGTACTAGAAGAAATAAAGAACTTTGCGGACGGACACACAAGCGGTTTTTTAACATGTAAAAGATAATTATAGAAAAGAGAAAATGGTTACGTTTTATTTTATTTTACTTCTATATACCTGTGTCAGTAATGACTATGAAAAGTCGGAAATTCCAGCAGTTTTTAAGCATAAGTATGAAGTTTAAAACAGTTGTAGTTCTTATTTCTTATTAAAATAATATCATATCAATATTGATTTTATGATTAAAAAATTACGAAACGAGAAAAATCGTGCATGAACATCTTTATATTATGTTTTTTTGAACAATCTGTCAAACATTGTGGGTTTTTTAATATGACAGATGGTTTTTGTTCTATTTGCTTGCGTCAATATAATGTTTTTATTTACTTGGTTTAAAAACACACTAGTTATCCCTTGTTTGAATAGACATTCATTGCAGACTAACGAGGGAAGGTCTCCAAGTGTTACTCTCACTTTTCAATGAGACATATCCTGATTTGTAGAGCCTAATGAGCTGATTACGATTGCATAAAGTATTTTCCCTCATGGCTCTTGAAGACCTGGTCTTTGCAAAGCTATAGAATTTATAAGCAAAGTCTAAATGTTCATTGTCAGCTCAAAGATACAGAAAGAAAAAGGAAAAAGGAATTTAAGGCTTGTCTTGAAAATTCTACAACTTTGCAAAGAAAGATCGTGTAGAGCTGGGAGATGTCTCATTTTTATCAGAAACGTGCACGCCACAATTATACCACGTTAAGAAAGGTTTGGGTTATATTTTAGAGTTTCTTAAAAACTGTTTTTCCAGAAAACCAGGTCTTCAAGAGCCATGGGGGAAAATGCTTTATGCCATCGTAATCAGCTCGTCGAGCTCTACAAATTAGGATATGTCCCATTGAAAAGTGAGAGTAACACTTGGGGACCTTCCCTTATGAGTGCAACGGCTGAATGTCTCGCAATATGGCAGTTTAATGCCAACGATAACAATCACGTCTAACGAACCATTAACTGGCGGTGTCTTGACTTTTTCTATGTTTGATTTTCTTAAAAATTTACTATTAATTTGTTGAACAAATTTAAGAACATCATTTAAGTTACATTACTGTTTCTCAGAAAAAGAGACACCTGCTGATGAGTTATTTGATATAATTCGTTTCTTTAGCCAACTGAATTACTGCACCATAAGTTGAACGGGATTATCCATCCGCCTATTCATTCTTTATGATGAGGGAGACATAGCATGTGATTTAACTAGTAAATATGTGTTTTCTCTTTCCGAGAAGTATCATTATGATGATGTAGGCTACGTGCTCGTTTGCATGTCCTTTTGATCTAGATAATCTATACTTGATTAATCACGATTCAAGCACCATTCTATACAATCGTTTCACTGTTCCTACATTTATGTTACATGTAAAAGTATTGCCTAAATAGACAAATGTCAGTATCATTTCAACTGCCACATCGTCTACCGCAGTTTGTAGATGTGATTCGTCATTGTTAATAGCAAAGGAGAGGTGTTTAATGATTGATTAAAATCTTTCACTCACCATTGTTCCCTGTTTTCGATTGAGAACAACATGAAATTAATGCGCCATCATTACCGAGTACTCTCATCCATTATCTTCAGTGATTATTTCACATGACTCAAATTTTACTACGAAGATTTTCATTTGTGTTTTTAACAGTTCAACTATCAGAATTAATTGTCTGTACATCTTTCATAAAGTGTCAAATTTTGAAACTTCCTCTATTTGATGCAGCAAAGGTATTTTATCTTTCTCCACCACTACTTCGCCTCCTCATTTCGAATTTTCCCATGCATCCAGGAGATGTAATTACAATTTTTTAGATAAGTTTTGCAAATAGCAGTTGGCATTTTTGCCATATTTTGTAAACAAAAGGACGTGTAGAGTATGGAAAAGTCTCAAAATATTCAGCATACTGTTCTCTTTGATAAAAGACAGTGCATACCTCCGGATGTGTCTTCATTCAAAAATTATAGACGAAGCAAAATGCAAAAAATACGTGACGGATTTACACTGCTGTAGCAGAGTTACAGTAGTTCGAGAAATTATCCGCCCACTTTCATTTTTAAATTTTCTTCTCGACTATAATAGCCAGAACGAATCTGAAATAGATTTAAACTGCCAAAAGTATTTTCAATCTGATATGATGTGCACATAAAAGTTCCATCAAAAGTTCTAAAACCAGGATCTATGGAAAATCAGAATCACAGAAAAACGCTTCCCAAATTCGACCGAATTTTTTAAAAATAACTTCATTATATAGAGCACACATTTCTGAATAAAATGAGATGTCTCCGAGCTCTCTAGAACATTTTTTTATGAAACAGTATCCAGTTTACGACAGGTCCCATACTACCAAAATCAGCAAAATTAACGGGAAAACACGAAATATATGCCCTTGGGTATTTTAGTAAATTGGATACTGTTTCATTAAAAAAATCTCGTAGAGAGCTCGGAGACGTCTCATTTTGTTCGGAAATGTTTGCTCTATATGATAAAGTTATTTTTAAAAAATTCAGTTGAATTCCGGAAGTGTTTTTCTGAGATTCCGATTTTCCACAGTTTGCTAGTTTCAGAATTTTGATAAAACTTTTATGCATATCATACCAGATTGAAAATTATTTCAGCAGTTTAAATCTGTTTCAGATTTGTTCTAGCTATTATAGTCGAGGAGAAAATTTAAAAATGAAAGTGGATGGATAATTTTTCGATCCATTGTATGTGGAGAAGTCGATCCTTGAAAATCTTCTCACACAGGTACATGACTTGCTCTTCCTTCAGCTAAATCATTAATGCCTAATACATAATCATTGATATCCCACACAAATAAATCGAATCTTCCGAGTTATGCTAATGCTCGTCAATCTCATAGATCAACTTTCAAATTCGGTAATTTCAACATCATTATACGATTTTTTTATTTTTAAAATATATTGGATAATATATGCTTCAATTTTGTATTTAATTATTAGAAATTATATCTATTATTCAACTTAATTTAAAATCAAATAAAATTAGTTATGTCATCATTAACTGTCAAAAGTCTTACATATATAAACAGATCTCTTCTGTTAGTTCCAGGATCCTCAAGGATTTATTGAAAAAAGAAGTAAGCAAAACCGGTATGCTGCGTCACACAAATGACTAAAATTCGCTCGATAGGTAGTTGATTCGATCAAAAATATTTCGGAAGCTGTTGTTTAGGAAGCTGGAACTCTCTCGAAATATTTATATATATGTGATGTCTGAGTGTCGAACTCATTTCACCAAAATTAGATCACGATAGTATACCAATATCCGTTAAAATGAATGCATGACAATTATTTTTTGTTTGTTTAATTCATTTATAAAATTGAAATCAAGTTATTTACAGGATAAATAAACATGCAAAAAATGTATTATTTGACTCACGATTTTCGTACGCTAGATGCTAAGCAACTACAAACGTAATTCATTTCTGAATATAAAGTTTTTAAAAATATTTTTTCCGAATGAGACTATATTCATATGAGTAATTATCGTGTGTATATGCGTGATATAATTTTCAACACTGTGTAATCCGTGATATTATAAACAGACAAAAAAATCTATTTTTTTTTTCATCACCAGCTAACTTCCTTCATAAGTCTCTTTTTTTTTTATCTTCTTATTCTTGAACTGAATTTTTGTTGTATGTTTTTAGTTTATGCTATCATGATGGATGATTGTTGTCATTCAAACATGCATCCAACTTCTATTTTTCCATGAAAATTAAATCACATCACAATGTTCCTCCTTCTTCTCTCTATTTTCATAGATGTTCTCGTTTGTTTTTGATAATTTAACAGTCTCAGTTTTTCTCAACTCATTATTATATGTAATGATTTTTTTTAATCTTAAATAATATTTTTAGTGGACAGTAATTAAAATGAAGATGTTTTACCGTACGATTCAAAACTCAGTAAGTAACTACACAAAAAAATTAATTTCTATTTGTCATTTCTTATGTTTTACAACAGTGATTGACTAAGATATTTTTTTTTAATTATCATAATTGGGTCGTTGAATGCTTGGAGAAAGAAGCATAGTGTATCTGAAAATCAAGTTTTTTACGCACAAAAGTGGACGAAGTGTAGAATTAGAGTAAAATATCTATGGTTGCCATTGTATTGATGGTCAAAGAGTGTTCGAACTTGTTGAGCGAAAGTACGCTCCCTCGCAGAACAGAAGAGCATGGCCTTCTATTGCGTCCTAGCACATCGAACGTTATAGGCTGATCTGATCGAAATTTTCAAAAGATTTTTATAATCCATAACATTCTTAAAATAACAATTTTGTTTCGTTTCGCACTGTTTTTTCTATCACTTGGCGCTCTATCTAATTATTTGTTATCTCTATAGCAGTAGTTTTTGGATTGTTTTTAAGTTTTGGAGCTTTGCTAACTCAAAACGACCAGATGAAAGCTTGTTATAAAGAAACTCAAACTGTTGAATGTTCGTTGCTTTTAAATCTTTCTTCGTCTTCTCTGAGCTGCAGACTTCCCCGATTCATCAATACAAATTATAAGTGCAACTGTAGTTGGTATTTAGTTTTTGTCAATTTGAACAAAAGGTAATCGCGATGAAAGAATGAATCACACACACTATCCTACCTTCGATAATGAGTGTAAATAAAAAACTGCGTAGACAACAAACTATTCTCTCACTTATTGAACAAGAAGACTCCGACACTTCACACAAACACACATCCGAACCACAGAGATATAATATATGGGAGATAAGCTATCATACAACGGCGGTATTTTCTGATCAGCGTCTATTATCAACAGTTCTGAATCATAAAAGTCCTGCAAGATTGCAAAAAGATCCTGCAGTTGCAACATTAAATCTTTGGTCACGTGTGAACTTTCTATAATGACACACACGTACACAAGCGAGAGTTTCTTTTCACATGTACACTATTTTACGATTTTCACTAGTGACCACGTGCGAAAAATATGACGCGAAAAGTTTCCGTAAGCAGTTTCACGCGTTGTCACAAGTGGAATATATTTTTTACGCGTGTCCACACACTATTTTACGATGTTTACGTGCGACCAGAGTTCATTTCACGGTATTCACACGCCGTTTATATACTGAAGTTTTTTTCTCCATGTTGACAAATTTTCGTAAAAATAGTTTAGTCTTCTTCTATTCTGGGGAGAGATATAGAATCATCGAAAAAAAAAAGAGATACATTGTCAAATTGAAACTGTATGTCAAGTTTTGAATAATATTTCTTAATTAAATTATAATTGTTGGTATGTCCTTTTAAAACATGTTCTTGCACTGATGTTTTTCTCGCAGTTATTATTTCTAAAAATAGAACTTTTTTTTCTCACTCTCTAAGATTAAATCTTTCGAATGGTTTTAGATCTATGTTGACAGAAATGACATAATTAACTTTCATGCGCCGTTTATTATCCTCTTTATTAACTCAGCAAACGACTAGTATATTTATGAATTATCTTTGACATTTTATCGGCAATAGTAGTGGCAATAACTATGCTTTCTGTTACGTCATTTGTTCATCCTTGTAGGATGGGATAGCTTCATTGATAAAAAACAAGAAAATATCATTTTACTGATTTTTTTTGTTAGAGAATATAAATGAGTTTTGTTTGTGACATCTATTCATCATAATATAGTAGATCTGCTTTATCGATACTTGCAAAAACAAATGAGCTTGTCAAGAGAGAAAAAGAGAGAGAGAGAGAGAGACAGTCTGCAAGAATAAAATCAATTAGTTAGTTAATCATCTGAAGAAAAGAAAAACTTAATTGATCTTCGAAACATGCAAAAGTTGAATTATAATATTTATTTTGTAATCAAAGATCAAGAGGTCATTGGTTATTGTCATTGGTTATGTATTAACTTTATCTTCAATCGAAGAGTAGTTTTAAAATTTAAAAAGAAATTGTATGGATGAGGATATTGTAATCATATTAGGGAATTAGGACTTGAACTATTTTTGTTTTTGCATAGAATCGTACACAATTTTTGCGTTTTTTCTATGTATAAAAAAAAGATCTTTTAACATTTTTGTGTACGGAAAAAGAAAATATGAAAAATGCTTAAAAACATTTTTATTTTTGTGATAGTTCTTTAATTTAATTGATATATGACGAGACAAGATATTTTTGCGCATAGTTCTCAAAGACTATGTGATTAATATGATAAATTGTGACATGACTAAAGGGTATTGTCTGACGAATTGAGACAAGATACTACTTCATCGGCATTCTTTCGTCCACTCTTGTGAACAATAAATAGATTACGGAATTATCTAAACTATATGAAAGTACTCGATTCGATGTACTGTCCATGCAAGAAAAAAAATGTCAGTATACGTACCGGAATAAACTATTACTATCTGTTTTTTTACTAACCATTCAAAAAATGCTAATAGAATGGTAGAATTTAGGATGGTTTTTATACAAATTTAATAGTTAGTGTATCAACGGAAAAACTGATAATAATACAGTGATTTATTGATATGAACAATCTTTTGCACAAATATCATTTTATATATCATGGTCAATATTGATGACGTATTCTATACGACTTGTAATTCATTTAATTTCATTAGAATAGATGCTTGTTATTCGTATCTAAATAATGAGTTATTACACCTGGCAAGTGTAATATTTCTGATTTACTAAGAAAATAGAGCAGAAAAACAAAATTATCTAATATTTTTCTACACTAATTCATTTAAAAAGCCGTACACAAAAATAACTAACTAATTTCTTATTTAAAGTACAGATCACATATGGTTGCATATGTTGTTGTTATCGATTTTTTTTTAAAATATTTATTTATAACCGGATGTGACATTTGCATAAAAACAATTAGATTATAATCTATCGAATCGTCTTTATATACTCTAATTTACATGTATGAAGGAATTTTTTTAGCTAGATTCTCTCAAATAAATCTCTATATTATTTTAATCAAATTTATAAAATATGTATGTTATTGAACCTTGTATAATTAAATCTATGACAAGTTGATGATTTCCTGACCAATTTCGATTCTATATCTATCGATTTTTCTTGCTTATTTATTTTTTTTTTTAATAAAAAAGAAAATTAAAATATAATTGAAATAACAAAACGAATAAAAGACAGTTCTTCCACTTTTTGATAACAGATAAAAAAATCTATTGATTGTCATAGAACAAAACACTATTGTTATTGTTTTTGTCTAATAATCAGTTCATGTCATCTGTTTTAATTAAATTGTTATCATAGACAATCAGAATCCAATGTAATTATGGGTATGTCCTTAAATAAAAATGTTTTTATTCAATTTTTAGCTTACTTTACATCTCATAGTTTCAGATATAAGAGAATAGTGTTTTTTTTATTAGAACGATTTATTTGTACAATAACGAACGAAAATATGAGAAAATTTTAGAATTTTGTTAAATACTTTTATTTTTATAGAACTTTTTTACTCTACCTACCCATGAGAAAATTTTGTTGAAATTTCACGAAGTTGAGATCGTGCAGTTACAACATCAAATGCGTTGTCACGTATGAACTTTCTATAGTTTCACATGCGTTTACAAGTGAGAACTTCTTTTCACATGTGTCCACACATCATTTTACAACTTTCACTAGTGACCACGTACGAAAAATATGATGTGAAAAGTTTCCGTGAATAGTTTCACGCATTGTCACAAGTGAATATATATTTTTTATGCGTGTTTACACACCATTTTACGGTGTACACATACGATCACAGTTCATTTCACGATATTCATGAGTGTACACGCCGTTTTATATACTAAAATTTCCCCATGGATAATAACAAACTAAGTATCTTCACATTTGTAAAAGAGAACTACAACCGTTCTAAGCCTTGTTTTGTTTAACCTATTAAACCACTCTGATCGCCCTTTCTCCACTAGTCTAATTTTGTGGAGAAAATAAAAAAATATTTGCTGTTAAATCAAAAGATACTGACAGACGACGATGTTTATGCATAACATAAAAAAAATCTGTATTTTCTAAGTGTTTCAGAGAATAAGATATGTTTTTAATTCGGTTTGAGTGTTGTTGTTTTAATCTATTGAGATATCTAATTCATTGCTAAATTCGATTTTATATAATAGAATCACCAATATAGCTTGAAGATATTTGAACAATCAAGTCAAAGTCATGTATTTGGTTGATAATAACATAAAGATTTAAAAAAACTGCAATGAACTAAAATTATCTGACGAATCAAATCATTAAAAGGATGTTCACGATACGAATCAAAAATAACATGTTTAATACAGAATATTAGCCTTTAACAATAAGTATGGGAAAAAAAAGATAAATAAATAATTGTTTTAATTCCTGCTGCTCCTATTACTTTGGGGGCAATATTATTTTTCATTCTTTATATTTTCTCTATATTTGGTGATAAAAAAAACGAATTGGGTGCCAACTATATTGAGAATAAAAGGGAGATATGTGTCTCACACTTCTCTTAATATAATAATATTTTGGGTCTTTTACATTGCTAATTTAGCGCATAGAAACATAGAGAATAAAAATGTCTGTTATCTCAGTGCACAACAAAAAAATACCATTAATATGTATGTTTTCTTAGAGAGAAAGAGAGAAAGAATATGATAGAGAAACGGTATTAACCCAAATCCAATTAGAACCAACGAGAATTATTTGTTATCTTTTGGTTATCTTTCAACGTTATTTGTGAAATGTAAAAAGAGATAATCAGACATGGCACAAATAATAAGGTAAAAAGACAAATAATAACGATTGCTAGTTATATATGACTTATGAAAATGTCTTTTTCAATTGTGATTTCGTTGATATTTTCAAACAAAAAAAATTTTCTAATGATAATTCAAAAAGATTTTTATCATAAAATCCTCTAACGAGGTCTCATGAGACTCGCGTGAAATTTTATTTTAAGAAGAACAGAGAATCGAATGTTCAAATATAATTCATGATGTATTTTTTGGAATTACTTTCTACGTTAAAAAGAGAAATTTAATATATAACATCATGCTAGTAGAAGTCAACAGTTAAGCCGACACGCTAGTGAAAGTGCGAGAAAAATTTGAAAAATTAGTTCTCTAAAATCGATGTTTCTTATATATAATGTAAGTTAACAGAACAATAAACAGTGTCTAGAGTCTCCTAGGAATTTTCATATTTTCACTGAGTCCTCCTGAGAAGTAAAAATGACTTCCCCCCTTATTGGGAATTGATAAAAACTTGATCATTAACTGTAATTAAGATCTTTCTCATAAACAAATAAATAATCTTCATACAAAGACGTTTTGTTGAAAAGAGAAAACTATCAACACTGTCATTTCAACAGTAAGACATAAAATTTATAGGCTATTTTCTTTTTTTTCTTATAATCCACGTAATTATTCATGCATCTTTCTTGTTCAATTAAAGAATCTAAACTTCTTCTTCTTCTTCTTTTTTTGTTTATTCTTAGTCATAATCAATAAGACAAAATTCAGTGAAAAAAAAATAATAAATCAATTTTTTCCGTTATTATCAAATAATTTTTGTTTTAATAGTGCGTTTAAAAGAGTGAAGATATATTATAAATTGAATGATTGATATTTTTTCTCTTTGCCCTATAGGCAAAACTGTTACTCTACTTAGTTAGACTATTTTAATTTTTCTTAGTATATTAAAAGTGTTTAACTTCTGAGTCTGTTGTTGTTTTTCTCTTCTAATCTAAGAGTTTTGATCATTGTGACATGGAAGTCTTGGTTTCTGTTCTTCTGAATTGTTTATTATCATCTTTTGTTATTAATCAAGTAGAATTCTACTTGATCAATATTTTCTTTTTCATAGTCACGGAACGACCATAGTAATTGTCCTATAACACTAACATACATAAAATGTTCTCCCTTTCTCTTATATACCGGAAACTGATTCTAGATACGAATAAAAACAGCAAAAAGGAAGAACAAGAATATCGAGTATCTATCCTAAAAAGAGAATTAATAAGTTTTGTTATGATGAGTTCATCAAAGTTTCGAAATCATTTGGGATAACAAGCTTTGTTTAGAGAAAAAAATGTTAGAGATAGAAGTACTAAAATCTCTACTATTAACATTTTATCTCTCTAAAGACTCAGTTTACAATAATAATAAAAAAAAAAAATGATCATGTATGTATTTCCCGATATATTAACATCAATCGAATGACGGACAAAATTTTAATCGTTTTTTTTTTATACTAAAAAATATGAAGTGGTTTAGAAAATTCTAATTTATTGACTCTTGCCCTTTTTAAAGAGATAGTTTTTAATAACAAGAAGTAGAAAAAAAATGTAAATTTAACAAATTATAACTCCGAATAATCACTGAAAACTAGCGTTATTAAATGACAGTCACTCTTTCAGTTATCTGATAATTGGAACTAATACAGCCACAATTATTCACCTGAAAACATTTCATTTTATCTTTATTTTTCTTCAAACTTTCGAATAATTTTCATATTTACTATGAAAGAAAACACAAAAAAAAAGAAAAAACCATTTATAGTATACAATAATCATCGCCTCTCATAAAATCATAAAACTGATGTCTTCCGGGTTTTTTTTCTTTTTCTCTCTTCATATTCATTTAAATTTTGTTACAAACACGACAATCGTTATCATTATAGAATTTCGAGATTTTAATTTTGTTTCTCTAATATTTTTATTCTACATAAATTTGACAATTTATCTAATCTAGATTATCGTCTATTAATAATAATAGAATAGTGAATGAGTAGAATGAAATTGAATTTTGTTTCCTTTTAAAAATATAAATATCAATAATCTTATAGAGAATATGGTATGTTTGTTGTTTAACATCGAGTGTTGTTGAACAGATAGATATACCTAAAATATTTTTATTGAAACTATTTTTATATGTTATTTTAAATAATAATAAAATATACCACTTTATTCTATACATATTATATTTTCAGTAAGATTCATTGACGTCATCGTGAAAGTGAAATTGTTGTTTTTTATTTTAAAAAACTTTATTTATTCATTTTTTTTAACAAAAAAAAAAAGAAGAAATCAACTTATCGTTCATAAAAAAAAGAATTTTAATTTTGTACTTCTTTGTTTTTATAATAAAATATCGCGTTCATTCTTAAATCTAAACATTAACTATTTGATTATTAAAATATTCTCAATATATTAACAATCATTGTAAATTTCAGAGTATGTTTTTCAAATAGAAAATAATACATAAAAACTTTTCACTCATTGATAAGTGTATTATTTTAAAATTGATAGAATATACGCAGTGAGCATTAACAATGACCGTGTACTAATCAAGTGAACTCTTTCATCTCAATTTTACATGTTTATTTAAAAAATATCGTCCTTTATTAATAGTATCTCATTTTTCTCGAGTTGACAATTTTTAAAATCTTGGATAAAAAAATAAACAAAAGTATTTTATACGAATATAGAAGAACAATTGCTTGTTTCGAACGTTGCATCTTCTCGATTTGTCTCTTTTTAATGAAACTTAGTTTTACAGATTAAATTTCAGAAAAATGAAAAAAATCTGTTGAAAATCTACATTTAAAGAGTTTTTGAACTGTATGTTCAAAAAGTTCCTATTCCTTTTAGTCTCCTCAGAATGAGTGAATCTTTGCTATGCTCTAAAAATTAAGTTTGTAAAAAAAAGAAAATCTAGTATTTTTTGACAAATGTAAATCACGGGATTGGCAAAATCAATAAGCATGGAAAGTCTCTTGTGGATAAACTTTTTGTGCTCTTGCTTTCTGCAACAGAACGCAATAAAAAATGTTCTCTCGGTCAGACGGAAAATATTTTTTTCCAGAGCAGGAAAGTGTGTGACCCCTTTCACCCTATCATGCACCGCGCTCAGTACTTGTATTTCTTATATAAATTTTTTCTAGTACATTACTAAAACGTTTTTACGGTATATTGTAGAACTCAGACAATTCTCTACACAATAAGATGTTAAAATAGAATACACAACATAATGGTTGGAAATTATTCACGTTTTTTTTAACATCATTTTTTACCCAAAAACGATTTCGGGAAAAACACAATTTTTGCACAGAGCAGAGTTTTAGTAAAATTAAAAGTTTGACCAGGTTTTTCAATTGCAAAAATTGTTTAAGATTGTCTAGTTGGCAGAGAAAATTCTGCTTTATAAACTAGTCAGTAAATCAAAGTTTAATCTTTCAATTTGACGTGATTATTGTCAAAATGAAAAAATATTCAAAATTTTTATCGTTATCGACTAAATTTTTGGTAATGATCACTGCCAAAAGACTAAAAGCGATAGAATATTTCTGAACATATAATTAGAAAGGTCCCGAAGTATACATTCAAAATAACTATTTTTGATATTCACAGAACGTACTTTACCACAAGAAAAATGAAGAGATATTTGTCCAGTTACTTTTACATTGTAGGTTATATCTCTGTTTAATCGATTTATGAAATTAAGATTTCGAGAGACACAAGATCAACTTTCAATAAAATAATATCTAATATAAGAGTTTGTAGAAGAAATTGATTTATATAGTAAAATAGTTTTTAAATTCCATTTTAAAAAAAGTTATATTCTTTTTCTATAATTAAATTTTTAAAATTATTTTTTTTATTTTTGTTAATATTTTTACAAACAAAGCGAAGAAAGATAAAACGATTAGAGAATGGATATCAAAGTGAAAAAAATCACTTTCCAGAATAAGAAAAATAAAAAAAATTTAAAACAGAATTGTGTGCTCTCACCACTTGAGCTTAACATAGTAGAACGAACAAATTGTGTGAGATAAATGTACATGTCTAACTCTATTTTTCGATTTATTAAATTGTAAAATAACAATTGTTATTAAAGTATTATTTTTAATCAGTCAGACTTAAAATAAACGGAAACGACTTTCTCCTCTTTTGTTTTGTTTTTTCAAACATGAGAAATGGTTCATAAAAGAAAACAAAATATAGAACGCAAAGAATAATCAAGGCTCGAATAGATTTACTTTAAAAATAATAATAAAAATAATAATAATAATAACAAAAAAATCTATCGATAAAGATGCAAAATGGATAAATATAACAGCAGAAAAGATAAAAAGTTAATTTGTATCACTCTCATTTTTCTTTTCTTTTTTTGTTACGTGCTTATTACATTCGTCATACATCTCTTGTAATAGTAGGTATATAGTCTAAAAAACGAAGTGAAAAAGGAAACAGACTATAAATAGATGAATGAGTCTAATATAAGTGAAAATGAATGATTCTTCTAATCATTAATCTGTGCAATATTGTGCGTGTATTAATAACCAAAGAATAAAAAATAAAAAAAAAAAAGGAGAAAAAATTCCCATGAAGCAGAAAAATAGAGAGAGAAAATCTCGATAAGAAATATGAATTGTTGTTTATTAGAAATAATAGTCTACTAAAACTAATAAAAGTATACAAAAAAAAAAAAAAAATAGAAAAACAAAAGAAAAAGAAAAAAGAACATATATTTAAATGAATTAATATTTGAATATTTATTGAATATGACGGTTACTGAAAGCATGTTTTTTTTTAAATTAGAAAACTGAAATATTAGATTGTCTATTGTCTTTATTGATATAGTTGAATATAATTTTTTCAGATTATACAACGTTTATCATCAAAGTATAGCGTTACTACGACAAACAGGTAGAACACATACTATTTTTTGTGTTTCACATAATGAATTGATATGTTAAATGACTATGAATTTTTTTCTTCTTTTTTTTTCCTCATATTTATCCTTCATTTTAAATAAATTGACTATAAATTTGTATCCATTGTTCAATATTCTTTGTATATTTATATTGAACTCACCTTATGTTTGGATATTTTACAAGATAGATCTTAGTATGACATTCATTTTCCGTGCTTATTAAAAAGTTTATATTTAAAATTCTAACGTACACATCCGACCACACGTAAAACGGTAATTTTCTTGAGTGATTATATCAATTATTTATTTAACTTTGCGTTGCCAACAATTATCAAGAAAAAGTGGTTAATGACATTGTAACGATCTATCGAGTTGGCTTCGTCTTTTTCTTTTTATTCCTTTAGTTAACCAACTTTATTTTAAAAATAATAATAAAAAAAACCCTATACGTTTAAACAAATTATGGGAAAAAAAACTCATCACAATAATTTATCACAATAAGTTTGTGAATCATGAAAAAATTTTTATTATACAAATATTGTAAACTCTTTTTTTTTGTTGTTGAGACATAAACGTGTTTAGTATGATCAATACAATTGAAATAATCAATTAAGAATGTATGAATTAATTAAATTATGATAAAATAGAAAGTCATTTTTCAAATTTTAATTAGATATTTTAATAATATCTTATCACTATTTTTATATTAAATTTATTTTCGATATTATATAATATATTTATTTTATTTAGGCTACATGGGTTGAACATCATCAATATAAATTTACTAAGAATATTAATAAACCAAAATGTCGGGTACCACAAGTCATTTATCCCTGTTACCAACAGCAAATAATCAATTTAATAATTTACAGAATCCACATAATACGAATCGTGATCATCATCATCGTTATAGTACACATGAATTTAATACCGATTATTTACATCCATTATCATCGGGTTTAACAAATTGTACTACTATAAATTCGAATAATACAATTAATAATCGTAGTAATTTTAATTATTATGTAACAAAAGCATCTTGTAGTAACAGTAGTTCAATTGTATCAACCACAACTAAACCACAAATTCGTAAATTAAGTGCAATATCATTGAATGTACCCTGGTATAAACGGACAAGAGGTTCATTAAATAAATCAACAGATTCATTAAATCAACAACAATTAAAAATGTCAAAAGATCGTCTATTAAATTTAAATACTTTTATCAGTCAAGATGATGAACAACTACCACCATCACCATTGAGCGAAATAACAACACCAATGATTGTAGAAAGTCCTGCCGAAATGATTGACGAGAAAAATACAAATTCAAGACTAGTTAAAGGAAATGGATATATTGGAAATAATGCATCACATTTGACAAGGTCAGTATTTTAATTTTATTTTAATAAATATATTTCTTGATAAATTATGCACATCGTTTGATACTAAAAAAATAATATTTTTTAATTAAATCTTAATAGTACTGAAGGGAGATGATAATTGAAGTCAGACAGTTATAAATTCAATAAGTCAAATTCTTTTTCTTTTTGTCTATTTAATTATACTTATTCAGACGATCTTAATTGCCACTATTTTATCAATAACTATTTCTAGGTGTGTGGCAAGAACTTGTGTCATGTTATTCGAATATTTCAGACTTATTATAAAAAAAAGAAAACTTTTTTTTTATTTGGTATTGTAAGAGTTTTGTACTGATAATGAACACAAAAAGATGATTCAAAAATGTAGGATAGCAGTCATGAAAAGATGTGCATCATATCAAATGATACATTGTCTTAAATTATATTTAATGGATAAAAAGTTAAGTTTTCTTTTTTATTCAGCCATTTTTCTTATAAATTTCCGTCTATCAAACTACTAGTCGATGAATATGTTAAAAATAATCATTTTTAGAAGAGTATCTAATTGAAAACTATATGAATAAGAACAAAATTCTTCGATAATAGCTACTGTCATGATCTGTATTATCGCATTCTATTTAGGCTTATTTCTATAGTTAAACTTATTTAAATAATTAATTAATCTCTCTAAGTATTCTTTTTTAGATTACAATGTACTACAAAAGGCACAAAAGCTCTAAGATTACTTGGCGGTAAACATGATGGAAAAGAAAAATCAGCTTTACAAAAATTCACATCTCGAGGTAATCTACAAAGGAGATTATTGCTCAAAAATGGTGAAGTGAATATTTCAAGGTAAATTAATTTAATTTATTTTTATTTTTAAATTTATTTCAATATTTTTTTTTATATATTTTTAGATTTAATATTGAAAAACGTCGTCGTCAATATTTAGCTGATATTTTTACCACATTAATCGATTTGAAATGGCGTTGGGCGCTATGTTTATTCACATTAGGATTTTGTGTTAGTTGGTTAGCATTTGCTATCGTCTGGTATTTATTAATGTACACTTATGGCGATTTTAAAGAGGAAAATTTTCATAATGCAAATTACTCTGCTTGTATATACGGTGTAAGAACATTTGCAGGCGCTATACTATTTTCGATCGAAACTCAACAAACAATCGGTTATGGTACACGTGTTGTTAAAGAGACATGTTATGTAGCGATCATTATTATGATGTTACAATCATCTTTAGGCGTTATGATTCAAAGTTTTATGGTCGGCGTTGTATTCGCTAAAATATCTCGTCCAAAAAAACGTACAGAAACTCTTATTTGGTCACGGGAAGCGATTATCTCGTTAAGAGATGGTCGTCTAACTCTTCAATGTCGTGTGGGTGATATGCGAAAATCACATATTGTCGAAGCACACGTAAGAATGTATTTAATTAAGAAAAAAGTGACAAAAGAAGGTGAAGTATTACCATTACATACATACGATATGAACGTAGGATTTGATAAAGGAATCGATCGACTATTTTTAATATGGCCATTAATTATTACTCATGAAATCGATGAACAATCGCCACTATGGGATATTGGAAGAAATGACTTAGCTAAACAACGTTTTGAATTAGTTGTAATACTTGAAGGTATTATTGAGTCAACGGGTATGACAACACAAGCGAGAACATCTTATTTACCATCAGAGATTTTATGGGGTTATCGTTTTGAACGTTTAATTACATTTCAACGAGATGATGGTCTATATAGAATTGATTATTCAAGATTTAATCTGATCTATCCAGTTGATATGATCACTTGTTCGGCAAAAGAATTACAACATTTACATGAATTGGAAAAATGGCATGAAAGTACAATCGGTTGTATGGATAACGATACATCCTACCATCAAGAGTAAGTAAAATATGTATTCTCTTCCATTGTTCATTTAGAATCAGGACTTGAAACAGATCAGCCTGTCTACCTACATGGACTTGTAGCAGACAGGTCTTAAAAAAAAGTCGAGCTGTTTTGGGTCCTATTTAGAATATGTCAGCTATGAGATCTATTAACTCATAATAGGGATTCAGAGAAAATGGATTTTGAATCAAGGTAGGTCTTATGCAATTATCAACTATATATTCGATGTTCAACAATAAATGTTGCACGATAACTTTTGCAGCTTTTACTCGCATTTGCATGTGAATTACAAAAAAGAGAACATGAATGTATGCCTGATTCAGCCAGAAAAAAAGATTACAATCAGAACTTCAATTTTACAGCACGAGAAGAATGTTTGAATTATAGAGAGTTTAAAAACTCAATGGGTGCTAAAATAAAGTGGTTAAACTTCATAGATCGTACGAAATAAAGCAATATTTTCTCATTCCGGTATAGCAGCATGAAATTCTATAATTCTCTATGATTGTCAAGGAAAATTACGAATATCTATTTCATTTAGAAAAAACTCAAGCGTATGCACAACATTTTGGGAAGAAAAGAAAGAAAGTTCATTATAAATTTTATATACCGTTTATACATATAGCTCAAACTAATGGTGAAATTGAATATATAGGTTTGTTTATTTTGTTTTTTCCTCTTGTTCATAATAGAAAATTCTTTGATCTACACTTGAAAGGTCTATTTTAAAAATGAATTTTTGATTTTATCTTCTAAGAAATGAAAAATTTAGTTTAGAAACTCAGATCAATATATTCTCTTTTCAATCAAGAAACTTTTATTTATTAAGAGGAACACTAACTATTGATCGACAATCTTTTTTTGAAGAATAAATGAATCTCAAGTTTTATGTGTCATCAGAAGTGCAATTGAAACATCATTTTTATTAATAGTTACTTCAATGCATCGATCAATCTCTCTCCTACCATTTTAATTGTTCTACTATTGTATGAGATAACAATTGATTCATTCTTTATTTTAGTATTATTGTCGCGCAGTATTGCATACAAAGGGTTTATCATTCTCAATAATATTAAAATAAACGGAATATAACAAAATGACATTATCAAACTGATAACTCTTGTTGTTGTTAAAGTCATAGAATTTATATTAAATAATCATCCAAAACAAGTTAAAGGCTTTATTATGTTATTTTTATATTTCGAACATGCGTTTGTCGTAGCTTCCAGCTAATACAATCCCACATTTGCCTTTTCCAATCGAGTACAAGACCTTAAGCGTGTAACGCGAAAAATAATAACAATAGAAAATTTATTGATTTTAAACATAAATATAAGCTCTAATCAATCCAAATACGATTATTTTTCGTAAATCTAGTCTTTTTCACTATTGTATAGGTTAGAAGTAAAATAAATGCATAATTAAATAGACAATCTAACATTTTTGCTGCGCGTATATAATTAATTACTTTTCCGTCTTTCAAACACACCGATGGCTTTATTTTTGTCTTGTTTTTGTATTTCTATTTTTTTTTCTTAACGTCTGTTCCTTGTATATGAATTTACCTTTTTTTCGAGAGAAACTAAAATATCGTCAAGAAAATATAAGCAAATATATAGTTATTAGTTCTGATATTAATTGTTTTTATTTATTTATTTATTTTGTTTGTTTGTTTTATTTGAACAGTTATATATTCTTTTTTTGCATAGAACAGAATATTTTATTTTATTTTTTTGCTTTGTATGCATTTTCTTATTCTCATCTGAGAGTTTGTACATACTACATGAAACAAATGTTTAGAATCAATTTCTGATAGTTTCAGACAGATCAGCTCGTAAACAATCTCACGAACTTTAACTTCTAAAGAATCGTCTTTCCAGATTAGTACGTTACCCTGGAATAGAAGACGCCAATGGGAGGGAACTTTTTTCAAAACTTAATAATACTTTTTCGAAAAAATCTTACGAGGAAACATACATGCATGATACACCGCTGTTGAGAGGGGTCTATGTGCATTAGGTGGGCCTCTACGAACGATGCAAAACCGTGGAATATCGTATCATTTCAATTTATTTCCGCAGAACTATTGAATTTTTACTGTGGAGAAAACACAAATTACAATTAATTTGACATTTTTTGTTTTTCATAGCTCAGAAAGGATTTGAACGATTCAAAGTCTTATTTTGATAGACATAACAACCCACAAACTCCACCAGAACTTCCATTCTGATCTATGCTAAAAACCTAGAGATACAGAAATTTTTGTGTACGTATGTATTACACTGTACTCTAGTACAGATGTGCGAAACCATCCATCGATCATAATCTTCTATTATGAGGGTTATGTCACCACTTTGTCAATCCATGTCATAAATAGAAAAGTATGAAAAGACTTGTTGCTTGAAAAGTGAAAGTCAAAATAACTCAGAACGTTGAAAACAGTGTAATTTATTGTCTATTAAATGCCTATTAACAACCCACAAAATGTATCTTACATGACGCTTTTTAGCTAGTTAACACCGGTTTTTAACCAATTTTCGGCATTATAACTGGGAACGTGGTAATGCTTGGAAGTGTCATATTTTTAAGGGCCAAGAAACAGGCTGAAAACAAGCATTTAATAGTGATCGTTTAATGACCATTTTTGTGTACTTATTGGTTACTTATAGCCAAGAATCTGACCGTTGACCAATGACCATTTTGTCACAATTAAAAATCTGTTGAAACCGTATTGTTAGCCATTTCGTTAACCATTTATATCCTATTAAATGTCAGTTGTTTTTGGCCCGGGAACGTTTGACTAAACACACAATTTGAAAAAAAGATTAGGAAAAAGTGCATGGCATATCGTGCAGAAATTAATTTTCCGACCAAAGGTTAGCTTTGTCTTCAAAAAGCGATTTATTTTCGGCGATTTTTCATCAAAACTAATGGTTGATCTAATAAAAAATCAGTGATAAGCAATGTTTTTTTTCACTACATTTTCACTTGTTGAAAGCATCTAATAGAACAGACGTTACCTAATCAAACTTTATGAAGGAGTAGATGCAATAAGAACGAGAATCGACACCATTTCAAATTTTCTCGAAAGGTATCCAGAATGAAAGAGTGAAAGCGATTTTATGGTATTCTAGACCTCTAGCTTCCCTTTAAAGTTAATATCTGTAAGAAAATCGATTACCTTTAAATAATACCTTCGCAAACCCATTGCAGTGTGTTTTTGGTGCTTTTCTCAAAATAAAATAAGTTTGAAGGAAATTTTTACATACTATTCGATGTAGCTTTACACGACGAACAAAACTATCTATTTCTCAATTGTCATGTACACTGCGAACACCGACTTGCTTGAATATTACTGTTGAAGCATGACCTTTTCAGCATAGTCAACGATAATATTTCTATTCTTTTTACCATGAAAGAACTTAGGTTGCGGTCTACATTATGTATCAGAAGAAAGCTCTTTCAAAATTCTACAAAACGATTGGTAACTTATTTCTAGTTGAAAGTGTGGGCACTCACTTTTTGAGATATTACTATTGTAGAGTGATATTTCTAGTATACTGAACGCGTATAGAGTATTCTTTTTTATGCCAAGATGGAAAGAAATGTTCTCTCAACCAGTTTGTATAAAACACTTTGAAGTAGATATTCTAACGTTTTTGTGTTCCTGAACTTATAATATTTAGAGGCACATTCTAAACAACTTTTTTGCGCACAGTTTTGCTTCAAAATATTTCGTCCGAGAAAAACGTGGTTCAATGCTTGTTTTAAAATACTTTTAGTTCTAAAATTCCATTATGAACATAAAACTTGAAATTTTCCGTGAGACTTCATCCAGGAACGATGAAACTTTTTTATATACACAGTTTGATATCTTCTATCGAATGACACCAAAATTAAGTTTTCATTTTGAAAAATAGAGATTTTCTTCAAATTTTATAAATGAGACAAAAAAAAGTTAAAAAAACTTTAAAGATAAAAAGTCTTTGTTAAAAAAACCCAAGTTACGCTTATTCCAGTTTGTTATACAGCTTGTTGATAACTTCCTAAAACGTTTCCACATAGATAACTTGATCTCTTCTATTTAAACTGACCAAATTGGAATCTCTTCATCTGGAGATTTAGATCTAGAGAATTGATTTCTATAGGACGGTACTAATACGAACACAAACGAATATGAGATTCGTGATCAGCAACAAAAATAATACCTAGAAATCTAAGTTTCATCAAAATTGGAGTGAATTACCTGGGAAGATTCCCTCGTGAGTTATACAAATCTCTAGTACTCTGCTGCATTTGGTTAACTTGAGAATTTCTTAATGTCTCAATTTCTCATCGTATCCATTTTTCAAATATCAACAATAACAACAGCAAATGGTTCAATGCCTTCATCTTTTTAATGTTTGTCTAATTATTTATATAACCAACAGCTCTACCATTCAAATCTTATATTTTCAATATTATGCCTAAAAATAAGAGAAATCAGACCAAAAAATCATATCTGCTAATATTCTAACATTTGTTAGAGACAAATCATTCCATTTTCTAGTAATGTTTAATAGTAGATTAAGATATTAATGAATGATTCGCTAATATAATTATTTTTACCAACTCAAACAATAATTGCCATTGTTTAACTAGGACATATATATGTGAAAAAATATCCTAAATCATAATTTTTTAATGTTCACTAAAAATATCAGAATTGCTCTTAATAAAAAGTTATGAACAAAATAGTTTTTCTAACATGAGTGTAGCTGTTTTATAATTAAAAATATCTGTATGAAAAACAAAACAAAACGTCAGTGCAAAATATATTTGATTAACAAACATACGAGAAAATGACAAGAAGCCAAAAGTGCTAAGAGTATCTATGTTGTCTTTTTCGATGTTGAAGTTGTTGCATATTGATTTATATATGCTAATGGATCATAGGAGGTATCAATTGATGTTTCAATTTTCTCTTTTTGTGATGCTGAACGACGTAATAAACGACTTTTTTGATCTTTTTCAGATAAACTAGCTATATCAACAGGCAACTAGAACATAATAAAAGCTCAAATGAAATAATATATATTAATAAAACAATACGATATCTTACTTTAATTAACCGTCTTGGTTCATTATACCGTATTCGAATCGTTGATCCGTCTGGTAACACGAGATAATTCTGATATAATCTGCTATAAACACTTCTTGAAAAACGTGTCAATGAACTACGATAACAATTTGAACGTATAATATTTACAAACGGTGACGTTCCTTTTAGTAACATCTAGAAAAATAAAATAAAAATTTAATTTCTACTAAATTAACAGTAACTACTAAAGATGTTAACAAAATTTGATGATAATCTCATAGTTTTAATAACAAAGTTTATTTGTTTTATATTAGCCACTGTTATCTATATGTATATATTTAAAAAATATATAAAAAGGAAAAAATAACAATAATAACAATCGAAAAACATATTCATTTCACGCAAGTTCACTTAATTTCTGAGCTAATTCATTTCGTAATGGATCGAGTTCCGTATTTACTTGACTTTGAATACTTGGTTTAATAATATCAATAAGCATATCATACTGTTGATCAAAACCCAAATAAGAATCAGACAGTAAAAAAAGTGTTAAACGTAATCGACCAACTTCTGACGGTGTCATAAATGTAATAGAAATTTGTGATTGATTTCGAACTGGCTGTGAAACACGTTTAAGAGCTAATAAATTGGATTTATCAATATCACCTAATATTAAAAACCAACCTTCATCGCGTGGCTTGGAAAATTGTGGTGAAATAACACGAAAATCTTGACGCTAAAAATAAAACAAAATTTTCTGTTAAGAGTATATAGATTTTATATCATTTTATGTGATAAAATAATGCATACTCTAATTGTATTAATTCGTTTTAATTGAACATTCAATAAATATTCTTGATCAGCATGTAATCGTATAATTTTATCATTTGCCTGTTTCACACTTAATGGTTGTGTTATTAGATCTACATGTTTATTAATTTCTGGATCATTTTCCCACCATCCTTTGATATTTAGTGTCAATTCAATTTGAGGGAGTTTTGTTATATGATGATATATTTTATCGATATCCGATCGTTGAAATTGTTTACTTAACATCGACACTAATACATCAAGTTTTCCAGTATCACATACTTCACACAATTTCACTAAACAATCGATATAATCTGTTTTAATCTTAAATAAACTTAAATGTTCTCGTTCAACACTAGGTAATGTTAAAAGATCAGAGTCATTCAACCATCGTGCTTGTATAACCATTTGTAAAAAATTAATAATCCAAATTGTTGTTTGTAGAAAACCATTGTAAGCACTCACATCTAATAGAGCTTGAATTATACGAATTATTTGATCTAAAACAGACTTTAAATCAGTATAATAGTCGGCATTGGGTAACTCTGAACGACTAAAATGAGCTTGAATTAATAAGTTGGCTTTAATATGAGGATCATCGTATTTATATTCGTTAACAGTCACCAACGATGTTTGAGCTAATACTTTATTTTTTTCATCTTCACTATGTCGAACCTAAAATGAGAGAAAACAAACAAAACTGTAGTAAATTAAAAAATATGTGACACTAGAAGTCTACGAATCTATTGATAAATAATCTAATTTCTAATACAGAATCAATACTACATACGGGCAATTCTGCATATTCTTCTGCACTTGATATAATATCCAATAGTTCAATTAATGTGGTCTGTTGTTGTAACCGTTTTTGAAACATATCAATTGTCTTGTAGGAAATGTAATAGTGTGATGCTATTCTTCCATAAATTGTCGAATTTATTGTACGTTGATCTTGTTGATCAATTTGTAAACAATTGGCTTGTTCTAATTCTGAAAATGATTTATGAATAATATCACTCAAATAACTATTCAATAATTTTTCCTCAACTTCTTCTAAATTATAGTAGGTTGGATTTACGAGTAAACGACGAAAAAAATATGTCCATGTCATATAATCCATTGCTTCTTGTTTTGTTGATATTGTACCACTAACAATTTCAGCATTTAAATGGTCGGATAATACATTTAAAAGACTTGATTCAACAGGAAATGGTTCATATAAAAATTTTTTATAAAAGTTTTTTTTCACATCATGAACCATAATAACTGCTTTTCCTTGATCGTCAAATTGAGGGCGTCCAGCACGACCCATCATTTGTAGAACATCAGTAATAGGAAAATCAACGTATCGATGAGTTTTACCATCATAATATTCTGTGCCTAGAATAGAAGAATAAATAGGTTATGTTATTCATAATGACTTAAATGTGAGTGAGTTAAAAGATGACAAAAACAAAAATCACTAAAGTACATGAATGTATTATACTCACCTTTAACAATAACAAGATGTGCTGGAAAATTGACACCCCATGCCAAAGTACTTGTTGCTACTAATATTTGTATTCGTTGATTAACAAACAATTCTTCTACAACGTGTCTATCACGATCTTTTAAACCGGCATGATGAATACCAATACCAAATGATAACGTATTTTTTAAATTTGGTTCCGATACTTGAGTTAATAAATTTGTCATTTCAGCTTCAGGCATATGTAACCATTGTTTTGGAGAATCGTCATTAATCACATGTAACCTAAAAATAAAATAATAGAATAGAATATATATAAAACTACACATGAATGAACATACATTAGATCTTCTGCTGTTAAACGTGTTTGTCTTCTACTGCTAACAAAGATGAGCACCGGTTTTTTTGGTGAATGTGTTCGAATTGCTTGATAACATGGTTTATTCATAACTTTCATTCGTGGACAATAATTTTTACCCGGATATCCTTGAATATGAGCTTCTAAAGGTACTGGTCGTACACTAGGACGAAAATTATATAGACCTAAATTTGTTTTAATTCCAAGCCAATCCGCTAAATCTCTTGCATTAGCTACAGCTGTTGATAGACCAATAATTCTTAACGTCTGTTCGGTATGTGATGAAATAAAATTTGTTCGTGATACAATTACTTCCAAGACAGGACCACGATCTTCGCCCAACATATGAATTTCATCAATAATCAATAGAGCTACTTGTTTAACATATGTACGAGTTTGCCAAGAACGAGAAAGACCATCCCATTTCTCCGGCGTTGTGACAATAACATCCGATTCCATAAGTGCACGTGTATCCGGCGTGAAATCACCAGTTAATTCAATTACTTTTTTACCTATAGTAAAATTTTTACAAATAATAAATGAAAAAATAATTTTCATTGATGAAACGCACCTAATTGTTGCTCAAATCTTACTTTCCAATCACTAATTCTCTCTCGAACAAGTGCTTTTAATGGTGCGATATAAACACATTTCATTTGTGGATAAACATTGAATACTCGAAATATAGCTATTTCAGCTGCAATCGTTTTTCCACTACCAGTTGGTGAGCCCAATAAAACATTCGAATCTGTATGATATAAACAATGAAATAGTTGTGTTTGAATCGGATTAAAATGTTTAAATTTGAATAATGATTCATATCCCACATTACCCAATGCTGTAATAGGTAATGGATCGAGATCAAGTAATTCTAAATAAACAGAACATATAGTACACAGTATAACAGCAATTAGAACCATTATATTAAATATTTTTACCTGTATGTGGTATATGTTGTTCTGGTAATATTAAATTTTGAAAACTAATAATTGTTGTTGCATCACTACCTAACCATTTATCAGAAACAGCTTTTACATAATATTGATTTGCTAATGGTTCTATAATCGGTATAGTAAATACAATCAATTGTGGTTCTTGTGCTTTTACTTGTTTTTTTGTTATTATAAAATATTCAGAATGATAAATTTTGTCTGTATCCGGATCTTCAATCCATATCCAAAAGTGTTCACTACCTTGACCATGAATTTTATCTGACCATTTAAAATTAGGCGTTATTGTTAATTTTATTCGTAAAACTGTTCGAGTAATGGGCTGAATTTGTGATTCAATTGTCAGTTGAGGAATGTTATAAGCGTACTGTTTAACATCTTTTGCATACCGTTGATCATGAATCATTATACCTAGAATAACAACGTTTAGAATACAATTTAAAGATAAACAAATCCTTTTAAAACACTTACCAATGTCTTTGGCATCCATATCTAATATCTTGTCGGGTGTCAATCTTTTATCATCTAATTTTTGTAAAATTTCTGCGGGAATATGTGCTGATAGTTGCCATAATGGATTAATATAATCCCACATTCGTTGTTCAATTGTTTTCGCTAATTTTAGTAGACGATTTGATAATATTGCCCATGCTCGTTTCAACACAATATCAAATAGAGCTCGTACCAATCTAACAACATTTTGATTAACGTAGGACAAATCGGATATGAGTGAAAATGATTTTAATTGTGCACGTGATATATGACATTGAATTAAAATATTAACTTTTCCATGAATATTTTCAGTTCCACCTTTGACGGGTAAATGACACGAGGATGCATATAGCTGATCCAGTTCATCTAATTCATCATCACGAACTTTTATTTGTGAAAATTCATCGGCTAATGATGCTAATTCAACTAATTGACCATCATTCATATTTTGATTATCTGATAGTTTTTCATTGATCGTTTGAATTGTCTCATAATTGATATAATAATACGAGGCTGTACGACCTAAAAGGAAAAGATTTATCATCGTCAATCAACTTTTGAAGTATAAAATCTCTTACCTAAATCTGTTGGTGATAAATATTCTGTTTTTTCCTCAAATCGTACCATTTTTGCTTGATCTAGTTCTCTAGCTATTTTTATAATTAAATCTTTTTGAAAACTAGACAACTGTGGATCTAATTGTTGCATATGATGATTAATACCGTATGTGATAGGTGATCGATGCATACGAATATTCAAATATGTATATTGCAACCATCGACAAGCTTCTTGAACATTTGTTACGGTACCCAGAACAACTTCTGCATTCAAATTATCGGCTAGATGTTGTATAAATTGTGATTCAATTGGATTTTGGCGTGTTAACAAGGATAAATAATGTTGTAATTTATCATACGATGTTATTATTATACCTAATCCATTTGTATCAAATTGTGGTCTTCCTGCTCTTCCAAATATTTGTAAAACATCCAAAATACTCAAATCAACAAATGATCCCTTTTTACTATCATACAATTCTGTTCCTTTAATAATAACTGCATGAGCCGGCAAGTTAACACCCCATGCTAATGTAGCTGTACAGACCAAAACTTTAATAAATCCTTTATGAAAATATTTTTCAACTAAATTTCGATCGGCTCTCAACATTCCTGCATGATGCATTGCTACACCATTTGGAAATAAATCACGTAATTGAACATTTTTTGAATGTTGAATATGTTTTAAGGCATCTTGATATTGAAGATTCGATGATTGCTCATTATTTTCCGGTTTATAAATAAAATGTTCTACATCACCTTGATTTCGTGCATATTCCAATAACTGTAAAGCAGTACGTACAGTCGCATTTCTTGCATGAACAAAAACGAGTACTTGTTGTTTAGAATTTTTTATTTGTTCTAATACTTTTTCATAACAAATATCATCTGTATTTTTTTGTATGAGCATTTTATTTCCACCTTTAATGCCAATAAATGATTGCGCTAGCGGAACGGGTCGAAATCGACCATCAAAGAAGAATAAACCTTTATGAAGATTAACTCTTAAAAATAAAGCAATATCAATATAATTAGGTAATGTTGCTGATAGACCAACAATACGAATCATTGATTGAGATTGTTCAACCTAAAAGATGGTGAAGCTAGTATATATATATATAGATAGACAGTAAATAATTAAATCTACCTGTCTCAATGTTCTCGCTACAAGAGCTTCAATAACCGGTCCTCTATCTTCATGTAATAAATGTATTTCATCAATGATTAATAATCTAACGGCTTGTGCCAGTTTAGTATCACCTGTTGATTTTCTTGTCACCACATCCCACTGAAAATATTTAAAAATAATATAAAAAATAATTATTTAATGATTGAATAACCTACTTTTTCTGGAGTAGTTATAATCATATGTGTTCGCTCAATTTCATTTTTAGTTAATTGCATATCACCGGTTAATTCTTTCACAATAATACCAATGGGTGCTAAATATTTACTAAAATTATCGACCATTTCCGATGCTAAAGCTTTCATTGGCGCAATATAAATTATTTTAAAATCAGAATCGAATAGAATACTATTTGTTGTGTCATAATGTTTACGTAATTCATTGATTATTGCTAACATTGCAATATTTGTTTTACCAGCACCTAAAATTGACCATAGATAATTATTAATAGAAATATGTTTGACAATTATATGAACTTACGTACCCGTCGGCGCTGATATAAGCATATTTTCATTTGTAAAATAAGCTGTTTTATACACAATTGATTGAATTAAATTTAATGTTTTCAAATGTTTGAATATAATTTGACCAAGTTGATCTAATTCAGCAATTTTTACTAATTCTTTACATATTCGAGTATCTGCAGGTTTCATTTGTTCACCAGCTGGTATATGAACAAAATCATGTGTATTTGCCGTTTTACGTTGAGTATTTTCTGGTAAAAGAAGATTCTGTCCACCAATATAAGCTGTTGTTCGCTTTATTTCTTGTAATTGATCAAATACAAATGGATATTTGACATTTTGATTATATTGTGGTTGACTACCACTGCCACTTATTGTTGCCAACATGTCATTGCGTTTACTCATTGCTACTAATAATTGATGTTCTCGTTCGTAACGTAACATTTCGGGAGTTACTAAATTATCAATTGTTGTTCTAGAAGAAAAACGAAATTAGATAAAATCATAAATGTAAGCTATTTCTTACGATGGTTGTGGTTGTTGTTGTTGTTTTCGTTCTTGTTTACGAATTTGTTTTTCAACTTTTTTTTCTTGCTCTGTCTGTACAGTAATCGATAGTGTTAAATTTGGTTGTTGTTTATCCCCTTGTACTGATGATGGTTCATTTCTAATTATTTGTCTTGGTTTTGCTTTAGCATTCTCTAATATTCCATTGATAATATCTTGTCGATTTTGTATTAATTCAAATACAAATTCGATTTGATCATAACCCAAAATATCACACAGTGAAGTTTGAAGTTCATCATTCGTTTGTTTTGATAGTAAATTTTCAAATACTAGATTACAAAATTCTTGTTGTCTCAATTCTTTTTCATTACGTGACAATAAAATCAATTTTAAACTATCTTCTAACCATTTTGTTGTATATTTACTACCAGATGTTGTTGAAGATGATTTAGATGATTGTTTTGTGGCTGGTTCATTTAGATAAGCATTGAATTTGTCTTTTTCATCTTCTACTTGTTTTTTCTTTTGATTTTGTTCGTACCTAAACCGCAAACGAAATAATTTCAAATATCAGGATAGTTTACAGTGTAGTGGAGAGAAATAAGGAAGAAGTAGAAAACGAAATCAACGTCTACTCTATTATCTTCTGTTTATTCACTCAATATTGTATACACATGCTCTGTACATTGTTCTCACCATTGTTGATCATATTTCAAACGCTGTTCCCATGGTCGAGATGGAATGGTTATTGTTAGTGCATGATACATTGTACAATCTCCAAATATTGAACTCGAAGAAGTTGAATGAGCATCAATAGTTTTTGATCGTTTTAACTGATCGTATTGTTCGAGAAAAGTATCAGTATTCAATTGAGTATCAATCAGGTTTCGAATTAAAGTAAATGTTTGATTTACTAACATCGATGTATGAGTAGGAAATCGTAATTTTAACTGTTTTAAATGGCTTATTTGAATTTGTTGAACTATCCGGAACATATCAATTAAATAGACGCATACATCATCAATTTTATCTGAGGTCGAATCGTTGCCAGCTAAAATAAAAGAAAAAGGGACTAAACTTTGAAGAAAAAAATCATAATATTTATTATCGTACCGAATTCAAGGGCATATTTTCTTAATTGCTTTAGATTTTGTTCGACTTTTTCACTTTCTTGTTGTCCATCGTGAATATTCGTTCGAATTAACGCTACTAAATTATCCCATTTGACTTCATATTCTCGTTCGTATTTAATTTTCTCTTGTTCACGTCGACGTTGAAGTTCATCAATATCTCCACGATAATGTAGTTTTTCGGCAATTCCACTGTGAGCTCGTAACGAACCACTTAAACGGGGATATTTTTTATAATCAATCATCGAAAATTAAACAATGATAATTGTATGAACGTATAAATATGATCGATCTAAAAGTTGTTAAATAAAATTCTAAAACGAGTTTAACAAATAGATCGTATTCATGTGATGAGTTGTTACATTTACCATGTGTACAACGTTTCATACAATCGGGGCAGCCAACTGAAAAAAATTAAATGTGCAGCTAAAAATGTTGAACATGTAAAAACTGTTTTCTTTCTTAAAAACGAGCGAGTTGTTTTCCGTTGTTTTTATCTTTTGCATATATAGGTTAGGTGCACCAAATATGATGTTCAAAATAAAAGTCAAGTTATAAGAGATAGACGCACTGCTCAGCAAGATTCTACTTCTTTCCGAGAGCTTTTTATTCGACTTTTGCGTCATTCTTTCTCAGATACCACGAACAATTTGAATATGAGACAAAGGTGGATCGATGGTTGAAGTGCTTCTGACGAACTATTTCAACGACATTTTAGAGATCTCATTTAACCGTTTATTTACCAGCATCCCGAATTCAGGACGCTTTTTTTAAGTTTTCCGATTTCCGAATAACTCTTGAACGTAAAAAGACATCAAGATGTATGTATCGATGCAGTTTTGTCTACTGATCTCTAATATGTGTTTAATTTTGCTTGCAAGTAAATGAAAAGTGAGAAGGGCACAAAATAAATAAAATGACTTGGGATTAGGGTGAGTGTGAAGTCTTTGTCACAATATTTTACCTACGGATATTTTTCCCCCAAAGGTTTCATTACTATATTTTTACATGATTATGACGGACATTAACCACAAAAGTTGTGGTAGAATGGACGACCCTTGGTTGCTCACCCCCAGTCAGTCACCTATATGTTTTGAAAATCCGTTTTCACGCGGCTTTAGCTTTAAAATATCGTACAAAACTCTGTTTACGAAAAATTTAGCGCGTTTAATGCAACCTATGATTACGTCAAACACGATTCTCCGCTTTTTTTTCAAAAGAATTTGTCGCGGTAAATTTTTCGTAAACAGAGTTTCGTGCGATATTTTAAAGCTAAACTCGCGTTTTCGCGCTTTTTTTAGATGACTATGACTGACTGAGTACTTATTTCGGGATAGAAACATTTTCAAGAATTTCTGAGACTACCATTGGATTCCTCGCGAAAAGTTACTTCGGGAAACGTAGCCTTTAACTATAAATATTAAAGGTAAACCTATAAGAATTAAACCTACAGAGATAATATTTCTAGATTGAGTTATGAATTTTTTTGGAAGAGGGACTCAAACTTCAAAAGTGACCCTCAGTCGTAAAATAGTTGTATTTCAGTAACTATTAAGAGGTAACATTTCAAATTCATATCATAGATAGAAGAGAGTCTGGGCTACACTTTGATAAAAAGAAAAAGTGTTTACCTCTCTTGGGTCAGGAGTTATTAGCATTTACGAGAAAGAAATGAAACGCTTACATCTGACGAACCATCTAGGAAAAGAAACCTAAACTTTGTGGGTGATCATTATTCGGTGAGAACAATGACTGTAAAAAAATTTAGAAGCCCTTAGCTATCATGGTCGAGCAATGGTAAACAAAGGGTTAATTACTAAAGTTAAGGTGCAGAATCTTCCTCATGCGCCCCCGCGTGGGGGGGGGCGGAGCGGGAAATTTTTTGAAAAATTGCATTACCCGGGGAAATTTCAAGAAAAATTTTTCAAAATTACGGCAGATTCTACACCTCTATACTCAACAATCGTTATACTTTTATATAAATAACATTTTTTCAAAAAGACTGAGTTACAATCAGTGATCCTAGATCGTCTGATTTAGGCAGAAAAATTCTGATTTTTAAACCTTTTTCTGCCCCATTTCTGCTTTTTTGTACCAGAACACTAACGCTTTTCTGCTTTTGTAATTATATTTTCTGATTTTGTAATTTCTTTTTCTGATTTTCACGTTTTGGATCTGATATTCCTGGTTACAATACTAAAACATGATTGAGACCTGTATATACTATATTGTACGTGTAAATACCCTAGTTAACACTCCCACAGGACTCCTGTGGGACTAGAGAGTGTTCAGAGTCCTGCGGGAGCCATGAGGGGTCCCTTAAGTCCCACCGGATTCTCTACGGGATCCCGTGTCAGGAGTTGAGAAGTTTCAATTAGGGTAACGAATCATAGTTAGAATTCACGATGATCACACATAAGGTGTTGCACACAAGGTAAAAGATCCATTTTACTGTAGAAAAATAGAAATTGATAAGAATGGAGAAGAGACAGTCTACGTTTTGACATAGACAATAGTTAAAATACATAGGAATTAATATAATAAAGTTCAGACAACTGTTCGATGACACCAGTGGCCGTGCCGCTGTTGTATGTGAGAAGGAAGTGTACATTTCCTGCTTTCAGCAATTTTGCTGAGAATTGTTCCGACTTTAGCCAAAAATGCGAGAGATTTGCTCTAATTTTATGGAAAAATAGAGTGAATTTACTACAATTTTTGGAACTACAGCTGTGTGCTCCTACCTCTTTGCGCCGCCACTGTATGGGACTAATTGTTTCAGTATGAAAAAAATAAACTTTGACAAGGTTTCAATTTTCCTGTACAGCATAGTACTGGGCATCTAGACTTTTTTTCACCATGATTGCATGGAATTACTTAAGAACAGAATGTTATTGGTCAATAAGTTACCATTGAATAATTCATATGCTCACTAAGAAAAATATTTCTTGTTTTCATTGCTCACGTGCGGATATGGCGACAATCAGACACTTGGAGAGAAATAAAACACATTTACTGATACTACTGAAAACGAAAAAGGTATAACGATAACGGTATGTTTCTGCATTGTTCGTTTCAGATGTGTGTTAATGGTCATAATCTGTTGTAAAAATGATTTCAGATACCTTTTTAACAACAAAAATATTTTCTGGCCAAAACTCTAAGTAATTTAGTTCGAAAAAAATGATGATATACTTCACGTTTCAATACACCTCACTGGATCTTAATCTTAATTCAAAATAGACCAGTTTCATCTCTGTACATAAGCTTTCTAATAAATATAAAATCAATACCAATATTTTGCTTACATGTAACATAACTAAATCTTGTTGCTGCAGCAAACAAGATTTAGGATGATTCAAAACATTTCAACAAATTCGTTTTCGATCACACAAGAGAAAGCGTCTCTTCTGCTGGTATACACTAACGTCATAAGCGGAATCGATGTTACTCAATTATAGGATTATTTTCGAAAACAACCATTTTTTCCTTATTTTGTACACGAGAATGCTCGTATTTGTTCTTTTATTTTGCATTAGCAAAGTTAGTTCTGTAATTAAAATCTTTATGAAAAATTCTGATGGAAAACGTCTCACCCTTGGCGACTGAAAGTACGGAAATCAGATTAGAATCTTACAGAAATCTTATGGCATATCGCCAGACTTCGAAATTTTCAGATGCGATTTGAGTCCGGGGGAAGGCGATATTCGAAATCAACGTGGTCGATTGCCTATGGGTCCATGATTTTTAGTCCGGAGTACTTCCGAAAATTAAAGTCGGGGCCTTTATAAAATATTCGAAAAAAAATTTACGCGCTGGCGAGGATTTGAACCTCGATTCTGTTTCATCATAAATAGGTTTTATCTATTGTGCTATCAACCCTCTTCAGCTAGTACATACATTTTATACTGTAGGTGTTGCTGTTTCGCGTCGATTTTCGCATAACCAATAGTTTCATATCGTCTCTATAGTTTACTGAGCTACGAATCTATACTCTTGTCGTCTGGTCTACTATCAAGTAGAGATGATAGAAAACGAAAACAATAAGTATAAGTATTTTTCTTGCTTATAATAAACCTTTTCGTTATTTTTCAACATTTTCTTATACGCTTTAGTTGTCTTTGAATCAGAACAGACAACTCTATTGAGCAGATATCGAATGCAACTGAAGTGCATCGAATTAGCTAGAGCTGTCATTCATCACACAGAGAGATTGTTGTACGTTAATGCTATATTTTCTGCGACAGTTTTTAGACTTCACTGTACTATGTTTTACTCGGACTTTTCTTCGAGAACATGGTACAATTGGTTTCTGGAGTTTCTCTCACTATGCCATAGTCGTATACTACAAACTATTTCTGAGAAAGATTTTATTCTTTTTTGTACACTCACAATGATCAAAGAAAATATGTTGGAAAAGTGGGAAGAATTCACCTCTCTACTTGCTCACTGAACCTGCTATGTGTTGCTTTAGTAATTACTTGTTTCTCTCAAATTTTACGCGGAATAGGCAAAAGCAGGAGATATAAACTGCAAAAACGACTCGAAGTCGTGCTTTTCTTATAACCGAAATTCAAATGACAATAAGTATCCCACTTTCTTGTTTTTTTCTTGCTTTCTTGCAGCTTCTTGGATCAAGAAGTTCTACTAGGGTGTCGCTTAGTTCCCGACTAAATTCAACGGTTTACTTGATTATTGGTTTAGGACACACTGTTCGATTAGGATACACTGAATTTCATTCACAATGAGATCGCCCTAATGAATCGCTTGTACTGAGAGTCAGCTTCACATCCTCCACCACACAGATCTTTTCCTCAGCACATCATGATTGAAAGATGTACAAGCAATGTGATACAGGCTTAAGTAAATAGCATATTCTCAAAAATATGTTGGAAAT